>SDVV010029757.1:0-11766 GCA_016164225.1 Gammarus roeselii | reverse complement strand
GTGCAAAAAAAATGTTTGACTTAGCTTTGTGTAAGGACGAAAGTTCATTTATCCATTCTCTTTCTTCATCGATGGGAGTGAATGATAACACATTTCACTGTGTCTCATTCATGTCCGTTTTCTTTATCTAACAATCCTCATCGTCCCATGATCTGTTTTTAGAACCTATCAATATTCAGTATTGCCCCATCACATCATCCAATTAGCAGTTAATGATGCGCAGTCATTACTCGTAATGGTTTTAGCCCCTCTCTGCTTACACGACTATGAACACTATTTTCACGCTTCATGGAACACCGTTTCCCCAATACCGTTTTCGCTCCTCCATTTCTCACCTTTTCTCAAATTGGCCTTTAGTTTAAACAGTTTGAGGACCGGCAGTAAAAAAGGAAGGACCTAAGTTATTGTCACATGGGGAGTGAACGTGTGTTGCGGGGACAATGTCTTGATGCCCAGTTGGTTACGACACAGTGTGTTAGGGCGCAGGGTTACAACACATTGTGTTACGGTATTTTGTGTTGCAGCCATGGAAGTTAAATCACGGTGTGTAACAACACAGTGTGTTACAGCACAGTGCGATGCAACACAGTGTGTTGCAACACTGCGTGTTGCAGCACGGTGTGCCACGGCACAGTGTGTTACGGCATAATGTGTTTCGGAAGAGTGTTACGGCCCATTGTGTTACTGCGTTGTGTGCTACACGACGCAGCGTAGTACGGCCTTGTGTGTTGCAGCGCAATGTGTTACGCGTATTACTACCCAGCGTGTGTTACTCAGATTGTGATATTGAATTGTCTGTAAGAACACATTATGTTACTACACAGATTATTGCGACAAAGTATATTACGGCATCGTGTATTACTCCACAGTGTGTTGCGGCTCAGTGTGTTACAGCACAGTGTATTACGGTGTGATGTGTTACGGCACTGTGTTACGGAAAAATGCGATATGACACTGTGTGTTCCGGCACGTCGTGCTACGGCATTGTGTGATACATCACATTGTGTTATGAAAGAGTGTGTTACTGTACAGTGTGTTACGACAGAGTGTGTTATGGCACAATATGTTACGGCACAATGTGTGACGGCCTTATATGTTACAGCACAGTGTGTTACGTCTCTGAGAAGCGGCACCCCTCCTCCCCCAAAGAAAAGATAATACATGGTACAAAGGAATGCATTTATTTTGCCGTGAATGTTCTAACGTAAATGACAACGCTGTTTTATTTGCTCAATTTAGTGACAGGAATATACGGTTACCGCTCCATAAAATGTATTTAATATGTAGCCTTTATTCCGAGGTTTTATTTGCAATATTTAATAGAAGTTAGGACTCTTCCTGCCAGATGCAATCGTACACATACAGTGTACAATCCTATGACACCTCGAGATACTGATGAAAAAATATTACTCATTTCACTATTCATTAGCTTCATTTATGAACAGTTAGGAAAAAACTAGGCCTCTAAAGCCGAATGTTTAAAATCGCTCCTTGGTTCAGCCACTGCAGTCCTGCGTGTTGTGAGTTCGTGCAACGGCAAGGTACGGCAGCGGTCAATAATGCGGCAGGATTGGGAGCCTTCCCTTTTCGTCTTCGTCAAAGCCACCTTCCAAATAAAAGAGACATAGTTGTATGTGTAACCAAACGAGCAAAGGGAGATAAAGAGACTCATCAATATTCATTAACTAGATCTGTGTATTTGTTTAATTACAAAGCACAATTTTTATCAATAATTTTATCTCCGTAAGAAAAGTAAGTTACTGCATAACCTCTCCTTCAGCTCAGTCTCGGAGACGTCAGCTTCTCAGAACGTAAAGCAGATTGCATCGCGGTTTTATTTTTGGGTTCAAATGATGGATATTTAAACAAATCCAGCTGTATATAATTACAGCAGATACCTCCTGAGATACTTTCTGAGTGGGCACGACTGAGCTCTGACCTCAGTGATCCCCAGCGCCTCATAACCACGCAGAGCTCCTCAGACGCATTTTGAGTAGACACGACTAAGCTCTGACCTCAGTGATCCCCAGCGCCTCAACTTGAGTTAATTGCTTCTTCGTCCAGTCAATTTTAGAATCAATAATCACAGGGAAGTCTAGCACTGCTATCTGTAAACCACTTATGGTCTCATCTCCTCTGTAGACCACCTATGGTCTCATCACCTCTGTAGACCACCTATGGTCTCATCACCTCTGTAGACCACCTATGGTCTCATCACCTCTATAGACCACCTATGGTCTCATCACCTCTCTAAAATAGTATTTCATGCTGTTAGTGGTGCTAACTATAATTATCTCTGCTATTTTCACTAACCAATTACGGGCTGATCTTTCCCCCCTCGCCGGGAACGTTCATAGGTGATAGAACTCGACGTTTAAGCATATCTTTGAAGAAGATTGTCAAGTATTTGTGAATAAAAATTTAGATTTGAGAATAAATTATATCATGAAAATTTATAAACGTTGAAAATTGTATAAAGAAACTTTAGCTCATATTACCTGAAGAAAATGTATCCTGCCAATTTGGATGAACAGTACGGATTGACTGATCAACGGTGATTGCATAGTGTTGGATAATGCTGCGCCATCACGTCAAGCACGATCAATTGTTTTGAACCCATACCGCCCCAAGTGTGCACTGTTGCGTGGACAATTCTACTCCATGAACTACAGGGTCATCGACATTCAATTCTAAGTCCAGAGAAGGATTTCACTTCATTAGGTCAACGAAATGCAGAAGTAAAACGTACAATTTTGGTGATATTCAACCAGATCGCAATACCCTTGTCTGGTATCAGAGATGCTTATTTACAAAACGAGAAAATATGCGAAGTTGGAGACGAAGCGATAAAAATGTCTGGAGTTCAGTAGTTGTGAGTGCGTAAGATAAGGATGGCCCCTGAATGTTCAGGCACACACAGCTCTTCAAGGCTGTAGCCAGCGTATTGTGAGCCTTCAGTGAAAGGCTCACCAGGCTAGTTGCTCGAGACGGGCCCAAGGGAATTATGGCACTTACACAAAATGTTCCATAATGCAAAATCAGCAAACGTACGAAGACCCTGGAGAGAATTCAGGTGGAAACACACATGACCATCAGTAAATGATATCAGGATGGAAGCGTGGAATCGCATTATGCTCAGATGTGAAAGAAAAATCTTTGGCTGAAAGAAAAGGGCAGAAATCTTTACTTTATATTTTTTCCGCGATCAAATGATAAACCATGTGGAAATTGAATTTTGAGAAATCTAGGTAACCTTGGTCATGATAAAACAACAAGGTTACAAAAATATGTATTGATCTTATATAACTTGTGAAAAAATCCTTTAGTTCTGCGTTTCAGGCTGACCGTGATCTAACTCTCGTTCGGAATTGCATAAACAAATAAGAGTATCATCAAGCTAATTGTTTTATATTCTGACGTCAAAAGAAAAAGCTAATCTGTCAAGATATACAGAAAATTTTATGCGTAGCGGTTTTGTAATATTATTCATTTGAAGAGGCGATTCTTACGAAATCACGTTTCTTTCGCATGATTGTTTAAATTCTTTACTCCACCCGAAATAACACAACGGTGCTCCTAATAATCTATTCCATATGTGAGAAATAATTTTACTTCTACTTTGGAGAGGGGTTAATTCAGGGTGACACACAGGGAAGGGCACCAAATTTCCCCAACACAAGATTGCAAAGTTTTTGTCGAGGCTTGAACTCACAACATGCAGCTACAGATTCTGCGTCCACTGCAGTCGTTAACGTGGCCCCTCTACCGCGGCGGTGATATCAATGGCCTCCGACTCTAATTTAATTACTTATACACATTTATTTATGATGTTACGAAACATTCGGGACGAAATTTCGTTTGCATATTTGATGCTCATACAAATTTCTTTTTAATATACAGGAACATTTTTTCGCGACATAAATTTTGTGAACGTGAACAAAAATCTCAAAATTTACGAAGTTCCTATTGATTCCGCATACGTTTCTGATGATAATCATGACATACCGTAAAATTGAAAACAATCTCGCTCGCTGATTGGCCCCGACAACGGCCAAGCAATGAGCGAGCTGCATCTGTCCAAGTCCCTCCCACTCCTGGCATGCTGACCTCAATCCCTTGTTATTTTTAATATCTCTATTTGACGGAAGCCTGGAAATTTTCAGGAGTTGATAAGATTCTATAACTCAATATTAGCTATCAGGTGGCTGGGAAGGTTCCAATGTCAAACACTTTTTGCTGACCCGTTTTGGAGCGGCGAAACAAGTTTTGATAAAGATAGACACGCGGCTAGATGTGTGTCTGTATCAAAACGTATATATTAATTACTTCTCTTTTCATTGTAAATCAATACTATAGAAGGACTTGTTTATTTTCATGACCTGTTGATGATGGGCTGAGAGGTAACTGGGGGTTGTTTACCAAGTAGGCTCTTTGAACAATATACGTTTTTGATGCAAGTGTCCACTTGGCAAGCGCAGTTTACATGGTCAATCGCTCTAATAGATTGGGTGCGTTATCTCAATTATTTTTGCTGTGACGTATTTGCCTGCGTCTGCTCCAGCTTCTTCAATTTCTCGTCATCAGTTTTCCAGACTTTGTTTGTCCTCCAAAATTGAAAATTGGTAGCCTCTGTCGTTGCATTCCAGTCGGAAATCCTCCCTTCAGGCCATGTTTGTTGTTCTGTCGTCGCGGGCGTTGTGTTCTCGTCATCCATGCCTCCTTCGTCGGTGTCTGAAAATCAGTTGCAGCCATCGTTGCACTCTCGCCGCACGTCTTTCTGTTTAGACAGCGTGTGTAATTATGACTTGGCCGTGTTTAAAGCCAATTGTTTCTTAATCGCCAACTGAACCGCTCCAAGAGCAACAGCTTTCAAACTCCCAAGTCCTTATATTTCCCAAGATCAGTTCTAAGGAGGCTGTAATCGGCACGGTTCATCTCAATTGACGGCGCCTCTAATTTTAGTGAGTGGCCGGCGGCCATACCAAGATCAGGATCACAAATTGGGCAGAGAGGTGGCAATGGGGTGCATGGCAGGGGAGGAAGGAGTGACTGACGACCGTAACACGATCAAGGGCGGGAAATTAAACGGATAGGCGGCAATGGGCGGCAGGGCGAGCAAGTTGAGCAGAGAGGTGGCAATGGGGCGCATGGCAAGGTAGGAGGGATTGACTGACGACCGTAACATGATCAGGGGCGGGAAATTCGGCAGCAAGTGGCATTGGGGTGCAGGGCGGAAGAGAAGGGAGTGACCGACGGGCATATCATGATCTGAGGCGGCATATTAGGCCAGGAGGTGTCAATGAGTTGCAGTGCAGGGAGGGAAGGGAGCGACTGACGACCATATCATGATCTGGGGCGGCATATTGGGCCAAGATGTGACAATGAGTTGAAGTGCAGGTGAGGGGAGGGAGTGACTGGTGACTATATCATGATCAAAGACGGCATATTGGGCCAAGAGGTGTCCATGGGCTGCCGTGCAGGGGAGGGGAGGGAGCGACTGGCGACCATATCATGATCTGAGGTGACATATTGGGCCAGGAAGTGTCAATGGGTTGCAGTGCAGGGAGAGAAGGGAGCGACTGGCGACCATATCATGATCTGGGGCGGCATATTGGGCCAAGAGGTGTCAATGGGTTGCAGGGCAGGGGAGGGGACGGAGCCACAGGCGACCATATCATGATCAGATGCGGCATATTGGGCTGAGAGGTGACAGTGGGTTGGCGTGCAGAGAAGAGGAGGGAGCGACTGGCGACCATATCATGATCAAATGCGACATATTGGCCCAGGAGGTGACAATGGGTTGCAGTGCAGGGGAGGGGAGAGAGCGACTGGAGACCATGTCCAGATCAAGGGCAGCATATTGGGCAGAGAGGCGGTAATGGGGTGGGTGCAGAGAGGGGGAATGTAGGGAGTGAATTGCAGCCATAGAAGATCAGTGGCACCAATAATGCGGATTGGTGACAATGTGGCACAGGGCCAAAGGAGGAGGAAGTAGAGAACGGTCGGCGATCATAACCAAATCACGAGTGGGAAATTAGGCGGATAGGCGGCAATGGGGCGCAGGGCGATATAAGGGAGGTAGATTGGTAGAGGGGTTTGGTAGAGCACAGTTTCTCTGACACTCGTCATGGACGCGCCATGCACTTTCCTTAGTCAAGCCACCGACTGCGACTCTTCCTCTCCAGCTTGAGGTGGTAGCCTTTTAGCTAACGACGCTCTAGGGCTGGACTTACACCAATGACCTGGAAATGTTTAAATTATATCGCACTTATCTATAAATCGAAATCGAACGATTACTCATAGAAATGGCATAGAAATAAATGTTCATCACTAAGTCATAAAATATTTTGATTACATGTACATTAAAATGGCTGAATGTTTATGGTTACATTTTTTACCGCCGTTCCTTACTTTTTTGGGCATCCAATTCCACTCATCCTTTGATATCGATTTTCAATTCAGGGCAGATAAGATTTTCAGTTTAAGGCAGTGGTTTAAATAAAGTACCCTATTGTGTTCGACATCGCCATTCTTTGAACCATGGCGAGAAAAACTACAAGCTTGACTATCACACCCAATCCTTTTGATTCCTAACATCATAGGCCCTCGACTAGCTATTGCACCCGTTGGCTGCGAATATTATTTTATCGGCCAATGAATAACATTTTATTTGATGTCTACGTAGTTTCAATTTAGACATACTTTGTGAAACTTGGTCGTCTGAGGATTTTTTATATATACCGTTATCCCGTTTGCTTGAAAATCGTTGTCAATTCTCTCATCATATGAATCAGTACAATTGAGGAATAATTTATTGACATTTAAGTGGATATTTGGAAACAAATGTTCACATGTATCGAATGAGACTCTCAACCGCCGTCCGTGTTTACGTCGAGCTGGTGATGAATTGCTACCAATTTTACGTTACAACTTATCACTGAATTATACGATATAAATATTGATCATTTTGATGTTGACAGTTGAACATGTAGCGTATTATGCATCGTTGCCAATAATATTCAACTAATCTGTGTGAGGTGGATAAAAAAAACATTAGGTATTGAATTCTGGTACGTAAGTCTCTGACTGGCCGATACAAAACAAAAACATACAAAAGTCCAGTCATTACAATAAAATAATAATAAATATTCAAATTCTCTATGAGCGGCCAAACCTATAAATGAAAAGAAACGCAATATCCTCACCCAAGCGTACGATACACACGCGGTATCTATTGTAATCAACTTAACAGGATGGGAATAAATTATATGATCAAAACAAATTGAATTCCAACATTATACTGGACATTAGATGAAAAAATCATTATAAATCATTCAAAAACATTAACATAATCTTTTATTAATATGTAAACCTGGCGAATTTTTAAACTATGCACATATACATGGAAAATTTCCCTTATTAAATAAAATTCGTACAGTAATAGCCTATAAGTAACTTGCATGCCATTCAAATCCTATAGCGGCATCTAAACCAAAATGTACAATCAAGATGAATGAGATATCCTCCCACAATCCCGAACAAAACTGACCCAACATCCAAGCGATAAACCGAAAACATGAACCATGTCCTATTTCAACACGTAAGTCTACTAATCATTTTTAACACTTCAGCAAAAATAAACCAAAATATTACCTTCGTAAATCCTATTAACAGTGAAACCCTACAAAGTTCATGAAACTAAATCAACGCTCCACTGATACTGTAAAATAATTGGTAAAATGCTCTCCCAACGCCTCAAACCCCATTCAAAAGCAAGGCATGCTAGATACTCATTTACCCACATTCAAAAAAACTCTAAAATTCAAATAAAATTTACTGGCAAGGAGTAAAACAAATATACATCACCAACATTGTTACAAGTAAAGTAAATCATTCCCACTGTAATGCCCTTCAGTGATTTTTTTCTCCAGACCCAAACAAAGAAATGACTGAACAAAAAGAACTAGGTCGAAACCTAATCAAAACAATAATTTATGACTGCCATAAATACAACATATTATAACAATTTAAAATCATATCATACCGAGAACAAACAAACTCTATTCAAACTTATAGTCCTATTCAAAATGACACATCAAAATTCTCTACAGAAACCTAAACCCACACCACTAACCATGATATACGAAATTTCCTTCATGCCCACACGAAACCTATCCAATATCCAACCGAAATGAAACTATGAAGACGTAAAACCGATACACTTAACTAACTCCTCCGAGAAATAAACTGAATTCTTTATTTGAAAATCATATTGCTGCAGTGAACACGCTTCATAGAACATACAAACTCCATAATTTTCTCCAGTCCTATTAAGAAATATATATTCAAAATCTCCACTTTCCTATAAACCAACATTACTAACCAAGATATACGAGAAATCGTTTCTTATCGCGACATAATCATATTTAATCTCCAACGTTATTGACATATTAACTGCAATCTATTAAAGCATTATAATTCTAATAATCTGCAACTCTGATCATACAAGCCCCATAGAACCGCTTAGTCATTGTGCTAAATAATTATTGAAATTCTCTCCCAGTGCCTAATTGGACAAATTAGACCACAGAATCGAGTCATCCTTTTTTACCCAAACCAAATTCCTCGATAATCTAACATGTTTAGGCTAACAGGACATGAAACCGCAAAAGCGCATTAACTCTTGGAATAAATAAACTGAAATAGTCCTATGAAAAGACTAATCCTATCCTAAAAACCCTACTGAGAAGAAACAATCCATAAAAAAAGGCTTCTGAAATCGTTAAAAATGGTTATTCAAATTCTCTACTGATACTTAGATTTACATAAGTAACCAAGACAGGAGAAGTTCCCACTAACCCTGACAAATAACCTATTCAATATCTCACATAAAGAAGCTAACAGAACGTGAAACCGATTTGAATAAGTAACTCCTACTACAAAGTAACTGAATTTTTCCTATGGAAATCAGTATTTTACCGCAGGAACACTGAATAAAAGATACAACCCATACAAACTTTGATCACAAATAGTTAATTTATCTATTAAACATCTCTAGCCACGCCTAGTGCTTGATTAAAAAAATACAAACAAAGAAAAACTCAAACTATTACAAGAAAGGAATATGAACATACAAGGAATAAGAAGGAACAGATGAAAGCTAATTAAAATCAGATTCATATAGTGAAAACCTTGCTGGGAACATACAAACTCTATGAAGATGATCCTCAACTAATGAATAAAAATGACGCCAAACCGACGAATATTAGTATTGATTCAAACCTATATTCGGTAATGAGACTCATTGATATAAGAAAAAAAACTAGCTAGCACTCAGGAAGCTGAACAATAACTAAACAGTGTAGATCTATAACATATATCGATCCAGTCGTTCAAATAAGGAAACTGATAACGAGACAAGATAACGTCAATCACTGACAGCACCGACCTAAAACACATACAATTTACACATATACGACAACTTGACAAAATAGCCATACAATATAAAAAATCAATCTTCGACCGCGTGGCCCCGGCTTCCCGCTCATCATTTAGGAGAAGCGCAACCAACTTTTGGATTTTTGTTGAGATCCCTTATCCCTGCCTATAAAATCCTTGTTACGTCCGCCTTTATACCGCGCATAATACTATTTACGTGAATAATTTACCACCCAAAACATCGTCAACGTGATATTTCGCCAGTATGTCGTTCCAAGATTCTTTGTTATTGACTGGCAGGTCTGTTCCATACCAATCGCTCGCTCATCGGATGCCAGTTGCGATGACTTCATTTAATGCCATCCCCCGCATCAACCAATGTTTTATTGACCTTCTCCTCTTGCGCGTTCCTTCCGTTCCTCGTTCCCTCTGTGGATCCTTCAATGACCCGCCTTAGCAACCATCGTTTCTACGCCCCTGAACAGGCATAATTATTAGCGAACACAGCGGCGAACGCATGAAAAGACACGATACCTTCTACGCCCACTCGAAAGACCTGGGTCCATAGGCTGGTGGATCATTGATTCTGATATCGGGCGAAGATGCAACCGCAAGGCAGGACCATTAAAATTTTGATCGTCAGTTCTTAATAGTACTCCAATTCACCGAAATCCACGTAGTTTTTTATTGGTGGAATTGTGTATGCATTTCTGATAAATAGTTTGACTGTTTTAATGCACGTAATGCCGGCAATCTCAGATTTTTTTATTCCGCAGAATGATTAAATTTTATTTATTTAAAGTACATACCCTAACAGCCTTGATCACTCCTTTCAATCAGACGATCCAAGAACAGGGAGTTTAATTAGACTACACTTATGAACTCCATGTACAACTTTCTTCCATGGGTGTGTATGGAGTACACACCCTCCTTCTATGGGCAGTGTATAATTTCATTACAAATTAAAACTGGTTCCAGTCACTTTGAGTGTATTAACAAGAATGTTCTTCGGATACTGAAGGATCCTTCTTGAACAATCGCTTCAGCATTTCGTTAGATGATTAGAGGAAACATGTGGAGGATAGGGAGCACAAAAACTGGTGTCTGGGATTCTTCATAGTAGTTTTAATAGCGTTATTGACGCGTTGATGTTGCTCACTCTATTACGTCCTTCGATATGCAATAATGTAGAAGTTTTTACACTCGTCTCTGAATGTTCTTATCTATTTTAGACACTGTGAAAAGTTACAATTGCTGTCAGAATAGGAACCACGCTAAACTTATATTTAAAGTAAATCATGAGTCCGCGACGCTCAAACACGAGTGTCGATGTCAGACACGGGATAGTGCCGAAAGGATTCGGCAAATGGGAGAGCTTAGGAGGCAATGACGACATGAATGAGTTCAATGGAATGATGGTATGAGTTGAGCCTTTTAATGATGATAAGAAAATGATGAAGGTTAGTGATTTTTTCGTCCATTTGTTAAGTTTAGTACTTCAAATATATACAGTGACTTAGAACACTGTGAATATGTTTATGGACAGTGAATCCATCATCGGAAAAACTTCAGTCCTCACCATAATACGATCCCGCGTCGCGGAAATACGAGTCCAGCACTTTACCCACTGAGCCATCCAGCACAGCAAAAGTTGTGATTTAAGCTTTCGTGGGTATTGAACTGTTTTGGGTCGACCACCAATTCCTCTGTTTTATCACTGTTATAGCACAATAACCGTGCTCAAAGATGTTAGAGAGAATATACCAACAAAAACGTTAGGAGACTTAAGTATATGGACAGTGAATTCATCTTTGTAAAAACTTCAGTCCTCATCAAGATACGATCTCACGTCGAAGGAATACGAGTCCAGCACTTTACCCACTGAGCCAACGAGCACAACGCGGTAAATGTCATTAATTTTTGCCTGCGTAATATATAACAAACATTGATTTTATGCGCATACAATTTTAACATTAAAATAGAAGGCGACTTCCGAACAGAGTTACACTCATACTTTGACTCGAGACATTCAATTTCCCCAAATCAACTTCTGTTAACCGATCATCGTTAGCAGAGGATACTCGGGTTGACGTCTTTTCACAAACATGCTCTTGAAAGAGGTCATAATAACGTCAGGACGCGATTTAACATGCGCGCAATATGAAAATTTGATACATTACTCATAAAAAATTATAATTATTACCTAACATTATTGTATAAAAACTATTGTATAAGAAGAGTATTATGCCGTGTTTGATTAATAGCATTTAAATACTTGTACAATTGGTGGTTATTGGTGTTCTATAACTAGTTGTGCCACTATATATA
>SDVV010029756.1:0-11766 GCA_016164225.1 Gammarus roeselii | reverse complement strand
GCCACACACTCTCTGAGACTCATTCTTGACCACTGTACATGTGTCTAGATTTTGGTTATGTCTAGGATGTGTCTTTGTTCGAGGCTGTTCAGAGACGATGGGTTAACAGATGCGAGGTACGTCTGTGGCATCGTATCATGACTGTGTTACCTCTAAATTTGTTATATATCAGTGCTAGATTGCTGAGAAGTGACCTAGAAAAGCATTATAGAGTTCATTTTTATGACACAATAGGCTTGGATTTGTATTCCAAGAGGCATAGCATCAGTTAGGTTAAGGAATTTATTATAGATTTGAATGGTATGATAGTAAAATTAACATTTTTCACATTAACTCAGCGTTAAATGTCAGTTATTTTCGATATGGCTGTTATGTTAGTATACGATCTTAGTCATGAACCAGATCGCGTCGGATATTGGAGTAGGGTTCATCATCTGGGTGCGCTATGATACACCGTATATAATAGTTAATCGTTGTGGCTTAGAGTAGAGTAGAGAATCTGATTTAGCTATTTTTTTTAGATGTTGGTGTACATTTTGATTTGATATCATAGGAATATTTCTGTATTCCATATAAATTTGCCTAATTTCATGGGAGGTTGGGTATAAAATACGCTTATTTGGATGTAATGCTTCAAAAATTTAGTCTGTTTCCCCTCTCGACATTGGATTTGGGTCCGGTTCCATATTGCCTTTGAGAACAATTCTACCGGATTTGTGTTGTGTTAGTGCTGAAATTCTTCAATAATTGAATGTACATCTCATTTATGTTATCCAATCGCAGGTCTTTGCTAGATGCTTATTCCCGCAAGTCTTACTTTTATAATGTTTGTATTTCGTTTGCAGTTTAGACACTTAGAAGTTTTTGATTAATTCAGGCTTTTGTTATGAGACTGCGTTTCCATTCAGAATATTTGACTTTTTCGACCATTCACCAGATCCACTTTAACATTTTTCACTGAAGGTATGTAATGATGGCTATAATCCTAACTCATCCTAACCTAAAATTACCAAAGATTGTATATTTTCCCCGTTTCACACTTATGTTAGGTATTCTTATTCATTGACATAACCTTCATATTTATCAAATCTATCCACTTGACCCTGTAGTTTTACCAATCTTTAACAGAGTGTGTGCCTACATTTATGTATATAATTTTTCACTTCGCTTGTTACAAGTCCAGTAATATCGACCAGTCCCGAGTAATGTTAGGTCATTGCTCGTTTGTGAACTTTCGAGTTCAAAACGTTTATGTAAGCTTACTCCATACGTCAGTGAGTGTTACGAATGTTAAAGCGTTAGCAAGATTTATGTTCGGTTTTACTGTCAGAATATGATTTTGTTTTGTAGTGTTGGACGTTTTGCTCCTACCATTTTCGTCCATTATATCAAATATTGAATAAATCAACTCTAACAATTTTTCATACAGATCTGCATTGTAAGGTCCGCAGTCCACAAGATCTAGGATATAAACCATGTCTAAGGTACATAATTAGCGAAATATATATCAAATCAATGCAAAAAGGGTTACCATAAAATGACGAATACATTATTATCTAGGCAACTTAATTTATTCTATCCAATAGTTATGTTTTTTAATCAAGTTTGATAGTTATATATGATATTGATATGTATGAATCTCTCCACTAAGGCTGTATGTTTATTATATCAAAAGCAGTTGGATACATTTTCTCCAATTTGATCCAGCAAAAAACCTTCTGCAGTTGTTTAGATTCCAGAATTTATCGATAGCTCTGTTACATGTTCGGATGAGACTCAGCAGGTAGGATCCATGAGAACTAGTGCACTTCAATTTGTTACAATTTTAATGTGGATCAGTTATACGCGATGTTAGGTTCAAAGATCTAGTCATTCTAACCAACTTTACCAATACTTATATATTTTCATTCAAGTTTGATGGATATGTATGCTATTTAGCCATTATTTTGTGCGATGTACATATCAAATCCCTCGAACGCGGTTCTATTTTACGTAGTTTGTCTTCTCATGTCACACACCAGGTACACACATTCACGCTTTGTACGCATATTCAGGACCGGGCACTGTATAATGACGTCGTATACAGGGATAGTTACCGATACAATGTAGACACACAATCACACCCACCCACACACACACACATTTTGATTGCACATACAGGATCGGTTAACATCTGAGGCACTGTACCTCTGAAATATGTTTTTTTTTCTATTAGAACAAAATCCCTTGTTATTGTTACAGATATTTATTGTGGACCACATTCACGTCATGATAGGTGAAAAAACTAAGCATCTTAACCTATCATAACGTATTCTAACCAGGAATTATACATTCTGATTTAGCCTATTCACACCCTTCAAAACCTAACATAACCTAACTTTATGTATGGTGTTCAGTCATTGCAATATACATATGAAGCCCTCCAAACGATTCTATATATCACTTTAACATATACGCTATTTATTTTGTTGTCACTCTCATCCCAGATAAGTTAGCAGAGAGGACCCATTTTCAATCTTAGATGGTTTGAATGTTACGGGTAATTCATATTATTTTTGATGTTGACACAATTCTACGTCACTTTAATATATTAATCACACCCATCATAACCTGACCTGACCTTACGTACGGTATTCCGTCATTGATATATACATATGAACCCCTCCAGACAACTCCAAATATCACTCTAACATGTATGTTATTTATTTCGTTGTCACTCTCGAGTCATATAAGATACCAGAGAATCCCGAATTTTCAAACTTGGATGGATTGAATGCTACAAGTATATAAAATTTGTATTCAGGTTCATAGAAACGGACACATAGTCTCACACTAGGTTTTTCTTAATTTACTTCAATATCTCCGCTTAACTCTACAACCTTTGACAACTTGCATCGCTGAATTTTCATTTTCTATTTCCTATAATTTTCTTATCCTTATCGATGACTTCGTTTCAAGATCTGATCGGACACTGATTTATATCATACCATTCTGTAACACATCTAGATCATTTACCTCGAGCTAGGTTTTCTGGCATCATTTCAAGCCTTGGAACATATTTTTTCTACTGATTTCGAAGATTCGATGATACCTCCGACTGTCACGATATTCACAATTCATTGCTTAATCTTCGAGTTTAGGATAATATAAATATTTCATTGAGAACATACAGTTTTTATTAGTATTTATTGCATTATTTACAGACCTTGCTGCCATCATCAATATCATCAACCTGGTTTTTGATATTTAAACAACATTGTTCGTCACCCAACCGTACTTTTTATCACTATATTTCAGTATACTCTCAAAATCCATCTTATACTCCATCATATCTTTGATGCGGATACCGAAGGCTATTCCGTTCTCGTGTGTCAATAAATGTATAACTTCTTCTTCTTGAACCTTAATTATTTGAATCTCTTCCAATTCAAAGTCATTCTGAGATTCATCTTTGAGAAATTTGCATACGATCCAGTTTCTCTTTTGTTCTTGGGTATAATTTGTTGTCCACTACCTCAGCTTTATTACACTCATGAAGAAGATTTTACCCCTGGATCATATAAATTTTTCGAAATTTGCTTCTCTTATCCCCCCCTCCCCTCTCCTAAACTTACTTACATACGAATGTAAAACGTCCACATTAGTTACCCAAAGCAGACTTCCTTTTTTTCCTGCATCCATTTATGAATGATATTTCCCACTCTTTTGATTCATGTTTGTCCATTCTGAGATAACTGTTATTTTCAACACTAGTCAATATTTATTCGATCCGACTCATATCATTTCGGAGATTTCTTCTTCCAGCACTTGTAAACAAAATTTTGAGATATGAATGTTCATTTATGTTTATTCTTTGACGAAACGTGTGTTTCCGCTTGATCTCAACGTATCACTGACTCCAATCTTGATAGCCAGCTAGCTATTATAAGTTGATTACAAGTGTTTTTTCGCAAAACATTTGGCCTAACATTACTCACCTAGGTCATCAACGTGTATATGTATAGGGCTGGGTATGTATGTGAATGTTTATATTCAAGCGTATGTACGTGTTACATGAGTTAAAAATATGTAACATAAATTTAATATTTAAAATTTCACTAAAATTCCAAATTTTTGAGCTCCGCTTCCCGTTTCTGCGCGAACCCCCGTAGGCTCGGTGAGTCAAGGTTGCATTCACCACGCCCTACCCCGCAAACCCAAAGTAACTCTATTTATCCCTATCTATAATCCTTCACTGAAAGCATATCCGCTCCGGTATACTCTACTCGTAGAACACACTAAGACCAGATAAAAGAAGACGGTCGACTGTAGTGCGTAGAACACACTAAGAGCATGATAAGAGACGACGGTCGACTGTAGTGCGTAGAACACACTAAGAGCTATATCCATTAGACAAAAACGGCACGGAAACTCTTCGTTATTTAAATGATTCAAACAACAACTAGGATGACAATGACCATTCTGAGCCTGCCCTGCAAACGTGTAGTTGCATTGTTTTTCTAATAGCCAAAAGCTCTAGGATTAGAAATAGATACATTTACTCGAGCGGGGAGATGTTATCGTACCGAGCAGTGTTATCGAACTGAGCGGTGTTATCGTAAAGGTCGGTGTTTTCGTACTGGGCGGTGTTATCGTACCGGGCAGTGTTTTCGTACTGGGCGGTGGGCGGTGTTATCGTACAGTGCAGTGTTATCGTACAAGGCTGTGTTATCGTACAGGGCAGTGTTATTTTACGGGACGTTGTATTGTGCCGGACGGTGCGAGCGCACAGGGCGATGTTTTTTCGCGATGGTTCATATGTGTTCGTAGGGCGGTTCATATTTCCATAGATGTGATCGTATAACGGTTCATGTTCTCTCACATGTGATCGGATGACGATTCACGTTCTCTTACATGTGATCGGTTGACAATTAATGTTCCCTTACATGTGATCATCTGATGGTTCATGTTCTCTTACATGTGATCGGCTGACAATTCATGTTCTCTTACATGTGATCATCTGACGGTTCATGTTCTCTTACATGTGATCGGCTGACGATTTATTTTCCCTTACATGTGATCGTTGGGCAATTAATGTTTTCATACATGTGATCGTCTGACGGTTCATGTTCTTTTACATACAATCGTCAGACGATTCATGTTCCCTTAAATGTGATCGTCTGACGGTTCGTCTTCGTTAACATTTGATCATCTGACGGTTCGTGTTTTCTTCTATGTGATCGTCAGGCGATGCGTGTTATATTAAATGTGATCGTCTGATGGTCAATATTCCCTCACATGTAGTGGGTTGACAGTTCATGTTCCCTTTCATGTGATCATCTGCGGCTCATGTTCTCTTACATGTGATCGCGGCTCATGTTCTCTTACATATGACCGCCCGACATGTCCGTCGGGCGGTTCATGTTCCTTTAGATGAGATCGTCGAGCGGTTCATGTCCTCCTACATGTGTTCGTCGGGCGGTTCACGTTTCCTTAGATGTGATCGTCGGGCGGTTCACGTTTCCTTAGATGTGATCGTCGGGCGGTTCATGTTCTCATGCATGTGATCATCTGAAAGTTCCTGTTCTCTTACATGCGATTTCTGACGGTTCATGTTCTCTTACATGAGTTTGTCGGGCAGTTCATGTTCCCTTTGATGTGATTGTCTGACGGTTCATGATCCCCTGCATGTGATCGTCGGACGATTCATGTTCCGTTAGATGTGATCGTCTGCCGGTTCATGTTCCCTTACATGTGATAGTCTGAAGATTCATGTTCTCCTACACGAGTTTGTCAGGCTGTTTATTTTCCCTTACATGTGATCGTCAGACGATTCATGTTCTCCTAGATGTGATCGCCGGATGGTTGTTATTCCGTAAATGTGATTATTTTGCTGTTCATATTTCGCATATGTGACAGCGTAGATTGATGATCTAGTTGTGGATGGCTCATGTTACCAGCATGCGTTGTTGACTGTATTTTCCTTCACGCTGTACAGTTGCCAACAGAAATTCGTCCACCCGTTAAAATCATGAACATTTTGAAAGGAAATGTCGTCTATCCTGCATCTAATAATTCAGAGAGTTATTTGTTCTTTTATATGGAGAAATTAGAGGAAAAAGGTACTGACGAAAAATAACATTTAGAAAAAATTCCACCTTGTACAATATTCGATTCTGAGAATTGCATAGCGGACGCCAATCGGTAATCCTCGTTTCGGAAAATGCGCACGGAGAACAATATAATTGTTATCGCCGATCAAAAATAATAATGTGTCGTTTGTTAATCATATTCTCATATGAACACACCTAATGTTCTGTTGTATATATAGTGGAATTATTACTGTCATTTATTGGAAGAACATCTTTTACCATGGATTAATACACCATGTTGTACACGTATTAATACATTTCCACCATATTTTACACGTATTAATACATCTTCCACCACGTTGTACACGTGTGAATACATCTTTAATCATTTTGTACACGTATTAATATGTCTTTCACCATGATATACATGTATTAATACATGTTCCACCATGTTGTACACGTATTATTACATCTTCCACTATGTTGTACACGTATTGATGCATTTTCCTTCATATTGTAAACGTATTAGTACATGTTGTCAACGTATTATTACATCTTCCACCATGTTTCACACGTATTAATACATCTTTCACCATATTGTACCCGATCCAATACACCTTCAACCATGTTGTACACGTATTATTTCATCTGCCATCATGTTGCACACGCATTAATACATCTTTCACCATGTTCTACACGTATTGATACATCTTCCGCTATGACGTACAGGTTTTAATTCATATTCCACCATATTGTACACGTAATAATACATCTTCCAGGATGTTGTACACGTATTAATACATCTTTCACCATGTTGTACCCGTATCAATACACCTTCCACCATGTTGGACATACATTAATACATGTTTCATCATGTTGTACACGCTTTAATACATCTTCCAACATGTTGTACTCGTGTATATACATTATCGATAAGGTTGGGCGCGTAATTAAACCAAGATGTACACGCATTTATACATCTTAAACGATGTTGAACATTCATTAATACATCTTACAACATGTTGGGTGCGCATTAATACATCTTCCACCATGTTGGACCAGCATAAATGAATCTTCCACCATGTTGTACACGCATTATTACATGTTCCACCATGTTGTACAATGTTTAATACATCTTCCATCGTGTTGTTCACGTATTAATACATTTTCCATCAAGTTGTACACGCAATAATACATCTTCCAACAAGTTGTACACGCATTAATACATCTTCCACCATTTTGAAAACGAATTATTACATCTTCCGCCATGATGACACCTATTATTACATATTCCATCATGTTGTACAAGAACTAATACATATTCCACCTTGTTTTACACGTATTAATGCATCTTCCATAATGTTGTATACGTATTAATAAATATTTCACCATGTTGTACACAAATTGATACGTCTTCAACCATGATTTACACGTATTAATTAATCTTCCACCATGTTGTACTCGTATTATTACATCCTCCACTATGTTCTACACGTATTGATTTATTTTGCATCATATTGTACACGTATTAGTACATCTTTCATCATTTTGTACACGTATTAATACATCTTTCACCATGTTCCACACGTATTAATACATCTTCCACCATGTTGTACACGCATTAATACATCTTCCACCATGTTGTACACGTATTAATACATCTTCCATCATGTTGCACACGCATTAATACATCTCCCACCATGTTGTGCACGTATTAATACATCTTCCGCCATGTTGTACAGGTTTTAATATATATTCCACCATGTTGTACCAGTATTAGTTCATCTTACAGGATGTTGTACGCGTATTAATACATCTTCCACCATGTTGTACTCGTACCAATACATCTCCCATCATACTGTACACGTATTATTACATCTTGGAGACGCATTCTTTGCGTCTCCAAGATGTAATGGAGACAAGATGTAATGGAGACAATGGAGACGCATTCTTTCATCTTCCACCATTTTGAACACGCATTAATACATCTTCCACCATGTTGGACAGGCATTAAAACATCTTTCATCATGTTGGACAGGCATGAAAACATCTTTCATCATGGTGTACACGCATTAATACATCTTCCAACATGTTGTACATGTGTTATTACATCTTCCACTATGTTTTACACGTATTAATACATCTCCAACCATCTTGTTCACGCATTAATACATCGTCCCCGAGGGTGTACAAGCATTAATACATTTTCCACCATGTTGGTCACGTACTAATACATCTTTCACCATGTTGTACACGCATTAATTTATCGTCCACCATGTTGTAGGCGATTTAATTCAGTTTCCGCTATGTTGGACACACATTAATGCATCTGCGACCATGTGGTACAGGCATTAACTCATCTTCCCTCCATGTTGTACATGCTATAATACTTCTCCCATCATGTTATACAAGTATTAATACCTGTAACAACATGTTTTACACGCATTAGTTCATCTTTCACCATGTTGTACACGCAGCAATACATCTACCACCATGTTGTACACGTATTATTACATCTAACACCAAGTTGTACACACATTAATACATCTACCACTGTGTTGTACACGTAATAATACATCTAACATCATGTTGTCCACCCATTAATACACCTTCCACCTTGTTGTACACGATTTAATACATCTGCTACCATGTTGGACACGCATAGATACGTCTCCACCATGTTGTGCACGCATTAATACATCTCCCACCATGTTGTTCACGTATTAATACATTTTGTACCTTGTTGGACACGCATTAATACGTCTTCCACCATGTTGTGCACGCATTAATACAGCATCCACCATGTTGGGAACGCATAAATACATCTTCCATCATCATGTACATGCATTAAACAATCTTCCACCATGGTGTACACGAATTAATACATCTTCCACCATGTTGGTTACGCTATAATACATTTTCCACCATGTTGTACATGCATTAATACATCTTCCACCATGTTGTGCGCGTTTTAATTCAACTTCCGCCATGTTGGACACGCATTAGTGCATCTTCGACCACGTAGTACACGCATTAATTCATCTTCAACCATGTTGTAAACGCATTAATACATATTCCACCTTGCTGTACCCGTATAAATACATCTAACACCATTTTGCACACGCATTAATACATTTTCCACCATGTTGTTCAAGCAATAATACATCTCATACGAAGTTGTACGCGTATTAATACATCTAACATCATATTGTACACTCATTAATACATAGTCCACCATGCTGTACACACATTAATCCATCCAACACCTTGTTGTACCCGCATTAATACATATTCCACCACGTTGTACACGCATTAATACATGTTCCACCATCTTGTACACGTAATAATACATCCCACATCATGTAATACACGCATAAATACATCTTCCAATATTTTGGACACTCATTAGTACATTTTCGACCATAAAGTACACGCATTAATACATCTTCCACCATGTTGTAAACGCAATAATACATATTCCACCATGTTGTACCCGTATTAATACATCTAACACCGTGTTGGACACACATTAATACATCTCCCGTCATGTTGTACACGCATTAATACATCTTCCATCACGTTGGACACGCATTACTACATCTTCCACCATGTTTAACACGTACAAATACATCTTCCACCATGTTGTACACGTATTAATACATCTTCCACCATGTTGTTCACGTGTTAATACATCTTCCATCATGTTGTACATGTATTATTACAACTTCCACCATGTTGTACTCGCAACAATACATCTTCCATAATGATGTACACATATTAATACGGCTGCCACCACGCTGGACACACATTAATACATATTCCTAAATATTGGACACACATTGAGAAATCTTCCACTATGTTGGACACGCATTAATTCATCTTCCACCATGTTTAACACGCATGAATACATCTTCCACCATGTTGGACACGCTTTGATACATCTTCCACCAAGTTGGACACGCATTCTCACATCTTCCACCATGTTGTACACGCATTAATACATCTTCCATCATGTTGCACATGTATAAATTCTTCTTCCACCACTTTGTACACGTAGTAATACATCTTCCACCATTTGTACTTGCAAAAATAAATCTTCCACCATGTTGTGAATGCAATGATACATCTTCCATCATGTTGTACACGAATTAATACATCTTCCGTAGTGTTGGACATACATTAATACATTTTCCATCATATTGTACACGCAATAATACATATTCTACCATGTTGTACACGCATAAATACTTCTTACACCATGTTGCACATGTATTAATGCATCTCCCACCATGCTGTAAACGTATTATTACATTTTCAACCATGTTATACACGCATCAATACATCTTCCACCATATTGTACACGCATTAATACACCTTCAATCATGTTGTACACGCATTATTACATATTTCATCATGGTGTACACGCTTTAATACATCTTCCACCATGTTGGTCAAGCATGAATATATCTTCCACCATGTTGTACACGCATTATTACATCTCCCACCATGTTGTACACAATTTAATTCGATTTCCGCCACGCTGTACTCGTAATAATACATCTTACACAATGTTGTATACGCCTTAGTACTTCTTCAGACATGTTGCACACGCAATAATACAGCTTCCACCATGTTGTACACGTATTAATACATCTAACACCATGTTGTTCACGCAATAATACTTCTTCCATCATGTTGTACACGTATTAATACATGTTACACAATGTTGTACACGCAATGATACATCTTCCACCATGTTGTACAAGTATTAATACATCTTACATTATATTGGACAAGCATTAACACGTCTCCCACCATGATGTACACTCATTAATACATCTTATACTTTGTTGTACATGCATTAATACATCTACCACCATGTTGTACATGCATTATTACATATTATGCTCTGTTGGACACGCATTAATACATCTTCCACCATGTTGGACACGCATTAATACATCTTCCATCATGTTGGACACGCATTACTACATATTAAACTGTGTTGGACAAGAATTAATACATCTTCCATCATGTTGGACACTCATTATTAAATCTTCCATCATTTTGGGAACGCATTAAAAATCATCCACCATGTTGTACACGCAATAATACATCTTCCACCATGGTGTACGAGCATTACTACATCTTCTACCAATGTTGGTCACGATTAATCCATCTTCCACCATGTTGTACACGCAATAATACATCTTCCATCATGTTTTAAAGTTTTAATTCAACTCACGTCATGTTGGACACTCATTAGTACATCTTCGACCATGAAGTACACGCACTAATACATATCCCAACTTGTTGTACAATCATTAAAACATCCTCCACCATGTTGTACACGTATTAATAGATCTAACAACATGTTGTACACGGAATAATTCAGCTTTTACCATGATGTACACACATTTATACGTCTGCCACCATGTTGGACACGCATTCATACATCTTCCAACATGTTGGACATACATTAGGACAGTTTCCACCATGTTGGACACGCATCAATACAACTTTCATCATGTTGTACACGCATTAATACATCTTCCACCATGTTGTTCACGCATTAATATATCTTCCACCATGTTGGACATGCATTGATACATCTTCCACCATGTTTGAAACGCAATAATACATCTTCCACCATGTTGGACACGCTATGATACATCTTCCACCACGTCGTACACGT
>SDVV010029754.1:0-11766 GCA_016164225.1 Gammarus roeselii | reverse complement strand
GTAGCAACTACGGACCATATCGCAGCTGGCGCCTCTTCACCACTCTTAACTCAGGCTAACACCACCGTAGCAACTACGGACCATATCGCAGCTGGCGCCTCTTCACCACTCTTAACTCAGGCTAACACCACCGTAGCAACTACGGACCATATCGCAGCTGGCGCCTCTTCACCACTCTTAACTCAGGCTAACACCACCGTAGCAACTACGGACCATATCGCAGCTGGCGCCTCTTCACCACTCTTAACTCAGGCTAACACCTTGTGGCAACTACGGACCATATCGCAGCTGGCGCCTCTTCACCACTCTTAACTCAGGCTTCGATCATTGACGCATCACCTCGTCATTTTCTGGTCGAACGACCAATCTCGAAAGTAAGCGCCTGCTTGCTGCTCTTTTTCACCGTGCAACTGTCTCTAATCAGGAATTCTTCCCTAACATAAGAACTGGAGTATTTTGTATAGAACCACTCTTTGTTCATCACGTTGATCATTGTATTTTATTTATATATATCAAAAGTTGGCGATCTAGTCTTATAGCATTCCTTACCTTAAAACATGTCGGCACACGTGCAGTAGACAGATTGTTTAGGATCACACATCTATCCTCATTAAATAAAAAAGATCGTCTGTCTTTTACTCAGACTCTGTTATTCAATTTGTATTACGAGTATTTGCTGTCGATCTCCGTTAGCTATATTTTATTATGAAAATACGTTTCACTTTCAATGAAGTGATCTGTTTTTTTGAAGAAAAATCTGCACTCAGGGATGCTGCCTTGAATTGTGAACTACACCAGCAACAGGCAGTTAATGCCGATATTTGGTTCGCTTCTTACTGATTTATTAGTGCAAGTCACATTATTTATTTTTATGGTCCGCATTGATAAGATTCACTTTTTTTGGTAGGTGTTTTACCGACAGTGCCACCGTGATCAGTTACTAGCAGTTGCCGCGTCGCTCAGTATGCCGGCCACGCGTGCCTGAGGAGCACAGCTCCCGCTCAAGGTCAGCCATAGGGGCGGTAATGTCGTGCCTGATGCTTGAGGCTTGGGGGTGGTGCCTTGGACCTCAATGCCCACCTTATGCTTCTGCTGAAGTCCGTTTGATGCTGATGATGCCCACCTGACGCTTCGTATGCCCACCTGACGCTCCTAATACCCTCCTGACGCTGCTGACGTTCAACTGACGCGGCTGATGACCACCTGACACTGCATATGTACGTTTGACGTGACTGATGTCCATCAGTCATCTGGTATCCATTGAACGCTGCGTGTAGCACTAAAATACTAATTAGCTGCAAATTACAATCCTCCTTCAAACCGTTGGGTCTAACTTCACAGACCTGTAGTGAAAACAAGCGGAGAAAAACAAATTCACTTCATTGAACTCGGTACTAGATTAGTTTTCTTAACGCTACGTGTATCAAGAGCTAAAACGTAAAGTTTTGAAATCTCTTTCGCAATGGTTTTTGATTCAAAACAAAATTTGATCTAAACCAGACAAGATTCTAGCTCTTCAATCGAATGGTATTTCGAGATTTCTCTTCCCGTTCACCCAAACTCAAGTCCTGAATTCAATCTCTTCGAAATCCTCGCTTTCCTTGTCTCTTTCAGCTTGCTAAATAAAGCTATCCAAAGTCCTTATCTTACAAGAGACTGGTTTCGTTTACTCTGTCTTGCTCGCCTCTCTCCCTGATACTCTGCCATGTGGACACAGCCTCCTTCTTTGATTAGAGCTATCTGCTGCATCGTACCAGCACCGGTCCTCTGTCTCCTCGTTACGTTGCATGCTAGTCAGGAAAGCACTTGTTCGACCTCTCGCCAAGTCGCCAGTCTCGGTGTTTGTCCTAACCGAATGCGAAGGCCAGGCCGTTCCCTTCATTATCCTATCGGCCTCTGTCACTTTCGCCCGTCAGCAGAGCGGCAGGGAGTGGCTAAGTGAGTGTTTTATGGAGGGGCTAAAGTCAGTAGTGCAGGAAGGAGTGCGCCTCAGAAGTCGTGATTTGTTCAATTGAGTATCCCCGCCATGCAGCCTGCACGTCTCGCTCAGTGAGACTCACGGTATGAGGGATTGTATTGCTCCGACTGCTCCATCACGCACTCATGCTTCTTGTTTCTATCACGCATTCGGTTTTCGTATTTATATCAGGCATTCGTGCTTCTATCACGTATTCGTGCTTCTTGTTTCTCTCACGCACTCGTGCTTCTTGTTTCCATCACGCACTCGTGCTTCTTGTTTCTATCACGCACCCGTGCTTATTTTTTCTGTCACGCATTAAACAAGCAGCATTCATGCTTTTTGTTTCTATCTCGACTCGTGCTCTTTTCTTCTATCACGTATTCGTGCTTCTTGTTTCTATCACGTGCTCGTGCTCCTTGTTATAACTGCGGCTATATCGGTTATCGCGATAGATATGTTAGGTGGCAAGGGCTCTCTTTGCCTCTACGAATATGGGGATGGACATCGAAGCCGGGACTGTTCATCTTCTGTCCTATAAAATGATTTACTCTATACCATTTATGACGACAATGATATTTTGAGCCCACTCATTAAGGCAGATTGGTAAGGATTCCTTGAAATATAATCTTTCGACGAAAAATCAGTGATGAATATTTCTGACTTGTAAATAATAATTTTTCCAATTGATTCTGAAAAATATCAAAGTGTTTGCAGCCCTCATGTGCTGTGTACTCATTTTGAACTTTTCCATATGAATAGACAAGTTCACATGAAAGCAGCTTTTTCAAAAGCGAAATGTTTCCATTATTCAAAAAAGGAAAATTCATATAGTTTATGAATGTAGCTTTCATTTCATTGCCTGCTATAGAGGCATGTAATTAGGGCGACCCTGTGGGACCTGTCTTCACGCTGGATTTTTTTCACACAGAAAACATTTAGACGAAAATTTTATTAATTTCGATTTTTAAACCGAAATTTTATTAATTCCGATTCATAATTGAACCAAAACTTTTTGCACCGGAAGTTTTGTGCACTGACAAATTCTGCATCAAAAGCTAATAGGACTTTTTTAAATCGATTTCTTCTTGTGCATCGAGAGTCGAAAGGACCGCGAGATGATAGGATTGAATCGTTTAGTAATTGCCAACCTGACGTCGTAGAGACAAACCCGCGGCACCGTTCGATAGGAGAACAGTCCTACTCCAAAGGGAAATAGTCCTGCTACAAAGGGGAATAGTCCTACCACAAAGGGGAATAGTCCTGCTACAAAGGGGAATAGTCCTGCTACAAAGGGGAATAGTCCTGCTACGAAGGGGAATAGTCCTGCTACAAAGAGGAATAATCCTGCTACAAAGGGGAATAGTCCTGCTACAAAGGGGGATAGTCCTGCTACAAAGGGGAATAGTCCTGCTACAAAGGGGAATAGTCCTGCTACAAAGGGGAATAGTCCTGCTACAAAGGGGAATAGTCCTGCTACAATGCTAAGTTCTTCCACCGAAATCGTGCATCCCGTTCAAATTTGTTTTGCACCAAACATTGATCGAATCGAATTGCTCAAAATCGACACTTCTGGGGTCGTCCACTTCTGGAACTGGATTGCATAGTGAATTTTTGGATCATAACATCATCCTATCACGCATTCGCTGCTACTTTTTCAGATCACGCAATTGTGCCTCTTTTTTATCACGAATTCCTGCATGGTAATTTTTTTTCTAGCAAACATTTGCGCTTCATTCAACTATCGCGCATTCGTTTTTCTATCACGTGTTTGTGCTCTTCCTTTTTTGCGACTCATTCATGCTTTTTTTTAACACGCATTCATGCTCATATTTTGTCACGCATTCATGCTTTTTCTTTCATGCATTCGGGCCTATTTCTCTATGATGCATTCGTGCTGTTTTTTTCTTTTACATATTCATGCTTCTTTTTTCTCTCCCGCATTTATGCTATTCTATGTCTATCACGCATGCGAGCTCTTAATTTCCTTAACGCATGCGTGTTCCTTTCTTCTATTACACATTAGTGCTTCTTTTTTCTAGCGCGCATTTGTGTTTCATTTTTTACGTGTCGCATCGGTAATTTTTTATCTGCAACGCGGTCACACGTAATTTTCCTATCACGTATTCGTGTGTTTTTTTATCTCACGCACTCATGCTTTTTGTTTCTATCACGCATTCGTGCTTCTTGTTTCCATCACATACTAATGTTCATTTTTTCTATCACGCGCAATTGTTGTTGTTATCACGCACTCGTGCTTCTTTTTTCAACCGCGCACTCGTCTTCTTGTTACTATCACGCACTCGGGCTTGTTTTTATCACGCATTCGTGCTTTTTGTTTCTGTGACGCACTCGTGCTTCTTTGTTTATATCGCGCATTCGCGCTTCTTGTTTCTATCACGCATTCGGTCTTCGTATTTATATCACGCATTCGTGCTTCTATCACGTATTTGTGCTGCTTGTTTCTCTCGCACTCGTGCTTCTTGTTTCTATCACGCACCCGTGCTTCTTTTTTCTATCACGCATTAAACAAGAAGCATTCATGTTTCTTGTTTCTATCTCGACTCGTGCTCTTTTCTTCTATCACGCATTTGTGCTTCTTGTTTCAATCACGTACTCGTGCTCCTTGTTATAGGCGGGAAATTCCTGCTGTTCAGGACCTGCCGTTTGAATTAACTTTAGCCCACGGGATGGTGACACCATAATCCACGAGCAAATGCAGTGCTTTCATGTTTCAACATTGAAACACCTGTTCAAGCCTTGCTTGCATCTGCTGAACGAGGCTCTCACCTGGTGAAGCTAGGGGGTATGGAGGAGTAACAAAACACACAAATAAATAACTAGTTCAAAATGGATTTTTTAAGAACTTGTTCGACCAATGAAGACCTGAATAAATGATTGAATGTGCGCCTACCCTGCCTCATAATTCAACAATATCATTCATACAATTCCTATAGTATCAATGTCTTATCCTTTAATAAGAGTTGCATATTAAAATGTAATGCATCTACACGTGGTGCCAATGAATGTGTTTAGGGTGGGGGTATCTCCTATGGTTAACGAATGCCTGATCACATCAGGACCACTCGGCTCTGCGCACGGTCGCCTCTTTTGTTATTCATCATCCCATCTCTTGATGGCACTCATTAATTACCAGCTTTTTATGATCTTCTGACCTGTATTGTGTCTTAGTCACGACCTGCACTGTGTCCTAGTCACGACCTGCACTGTGTCCTGGTCACGACCTGCATCTGTAGCACCATTACCTGCGGTCGCGCCCAACTGGCCCTCCTTCCCAGGAATTAATCAGCTCCAACAACCCAACCCTGGGAGACAAGAGCCCGACTGCATGGGGCAGGGTTTACAAGTGTTTACAAGTGTAGGAAGACGACAACAGGCCTATTGGCCCAAATTAGGTTGCCTTTTGACAGCAAGTTCTGAAGTAGAACGTCTAAGAGAGCTTCATGTGCCATTTCTGTTTTCATAACATCAAGTAAGGGAAACGGTTTAGCTATTTATTGGTGATTTATGTATAAATTATCGAGCCGAGACTTAAACATTTTGATTATATTGCTGTTTACAACTTCCGCTGGAAGCTTGTTTCATTCTACGACAACTCTATACGTGAAGAAATTGCGCGTGATGTCAAGTGAGAAACGTTTCCCAACGATTTTGTATCCATTGTTCCTAGTCACTCTGTTCGTATATAGAGTGAAAAGGCTCGCTCGGTCGACGTTTTCCTTACCCTTCCTAATCTTCCACACTTCAATCATGTCGCCTCTCACTCGAAATTTCTTTAGCGAATAAAGATTAAGTTCACGTAGCCTGTCTTCATACGATTTGTTCCACAGCGAAGGGATGAGTTTGGTAGCTCTGCGTTGAACCTTTTCTAATATGATAAGGTCTTTTCTAGGATACGGAAACTAAAATTGAACGGAATACTCGAGACGCGGTCTAACAAATGCATTGTATAAATTGACCATACGGTCATTGTTTTTTTACGAGATAATGGGGGATATCATACCCAGCATTTTGTTGCCTTTCTTGGCGGCATCGTTGCATTGCTTGCTGCTTTTCAAGTCGTTACTTATGATGACACCAAAATCTCTCTCTTCTGTGACAGGAATGAGTTTCTTTCCGGACATTTAATAATCGTGTTTGAGGTTATGAAGACCTATGTGCATAACTTTACATTTGTCTACATTAAATTTCATTTGCCACTTTTCTGACCAATCAACAATTTTGTTCAAGTCTAGTTGGATTTGCTGACACTCTAGTTCAGTTTGTACTCTTCCTCCTATCTAAGTGTCGTCTCCAAACTTGCTAATGTTTGAGAGTACGTTGCTAACGAGATCGTTAATGAATATTGTAAAGAGAACTGGGCCTAACACGGATCCTTGAGGCACGCCGCTTGTGACATCACCCCAGGGGGAAGAAACTCCGTTAAGTACAACTCGCTGCCGTTTGTCCGTAAGCCAACATTATATCCAGTTGTTAAGCTCGAACCGAATCCCGATGCTGTGCAATTTACTAACCAGGCGCTTGTGGGGGATTTTATCGAATGCCTTTTGAAAGTCAAGGAAAATTATATCGATTGGAGATTTTGTTTTGTGGATTTCTATTATATTCTTGAAAAAAGTAGCAGGGTTGTAGGACATGAACGGTTGGGTCTAAAGCCATGCTGAGAGTCGCCAATCAGTTTGTTTGATAATAAAAATTATCTAATTTTTCCGTTATCAAACTTTCCATCAATTTGCCAATGACTGAGGTGAGACTAATTGGACAGTAATTGTCGGGACTCTTTTTGTCCCCTATTTCAAAAATTGGGTAACATTGGCTTCTTTCCATTTAGAGGGGCAGGTGCCATTTGTGAGAGATTGGGTGAAAATGTTTGATAAATGTTTGGCGATTTCGTTTCTAGTCTATTTCAGAATTTTGGGATGAACTTGGTTAGGACCAAAATATTTTGTGACTTTCAGTTATCTATATATTTAATAACTTCGGCGGGTTAAAAGTTCACTGTGTTGATATCTCCAATTCGTCTTTCCACAATGATATCCTCAGGATTAGGATTATCCTGAATCTCTGACGTAAAAACAGAACAAATTTATTCATTAGGTAGGACACTCATTTTGGTGTCGTCCGTTTCTAGTTCACCAACATCGTTCTCGAGAGGACCAACTACAGATCTTGAATTTTTTAACTCGAAATATAACTAAAACATGGTTTCGGATTAGTTTTGGCATTGGCGGCAATTTCATTTTCATAATCTTTCTTCTTACGTTTTTGGACCCTCTTCAGATCTCTTCTGCTGATTTTTGTATTAATTTTTTTCTATGTCGTCATGTGGATGTTTCTGTTTTATCGAGTGCTTTGCTATCTTTCGTGACTGAAGATGCTGCAATTCTCCTTTCCAGTACTTAGGCTGATTAGCTGCTGCTCGCCTGTTTTGAGCGGGATATGCTCATATTCGATATTTTCAAATGCGGTCAAGAAATTGTTAAGCGATTGCTTGACATCTTGTCCGAGGGTTATATCTGTTGACGCCATTGCCTCTCTTAAGCCATCAAAGTTGACTGATCTAAACTTGGGGACTTTTTCGCAGTTTGTTGAACTTTTCAACTTGAGATCTATCATAACCTTATAGAGTTGTGGTCGCTGGTTCCGATTGGTTGGCCCACTTCAACGTTCGTGACATGAGAGTCGCTTGCACAAAATAGGAGATCAAGAATATCACTACCTCTTGTAGGTGTCCTCACCATTTGAGTCATGAACTTATCGTCTGCAAAATGGGGGTGGGGGTGACGAGGCCTCACCCCGGTGGAGCTGAGAAGATTGAGAAGGAGCTTTTATCTAGTTCTCCTAGTTTACTGTTTAATATAATGTTACCCACTTGTCGTTTTCATTGTTCAATTATTTTAAGTAGAGAAAGAAATTCGTTACTGGTTTAGTGTTCACAAAACAAATAAACGACATATCTCTGCTATTCAATTTAATCCGACGAAAATTGCACCCGTAGAATTCATTGAAAGGAAGCAATAGGGTCAGGGCAGTAGGAGCAGGTCCTTATTTATACAATCTGCACACAGAACCAGTCAATATTTTCGTCCTATAAGGTCTTTATAGTCTCTAAAATTCAATATTTAGAGCTGTTAAGAAATAATTATGGACACATCAATCATTCAGTAGTTTCTTCATGTAGGAGAGGAGTTGTGTTTATATACATCAAAATATTCTACATTTTGAAACATAGTTAAAATCAGAGAAAATTTATATTCATCACTTTTCATACCTGGTAATACAAAAAGATGTTAGAATTTTGTGTTTCATTATGAAAAAGATGCTTGGCACTACATCTAGGTTTCGAAATAAGCTACCAAATTGACGGCACAAAGTCTTGATCTGCGGTGGACTCTCGCGACCGCTCGTCGGACTTCTTCTTTGCTTAGGCGTTGGGCAGCTTCATCGCACAATCTTCATATCGATGAGGGTTAGCGGCGCTCCCGAACCCTGAATTTAGAAGATTAAGATGCGGCCCAAGCATAAACATTTTCTCGTCCGATATAATTATTCTTCGTGATTCAATGTTAGAATCTGATAGCCAGGAACAAGAAAAACGTCGATTTTCATGAGTTCCATAAAGCTCTTGGCTCTTGTTGAACTTGTACGGTTTCATTTTCAGTTGCGTACAAATAATTTTATGAGTAGTACACTTGCTGAAGTCGAGTTTTTCAACAGGTTGTCGAACGGAAAGGATGTGATCTTCATGAATCACTTTACTAAAGCGTTGATTTGCTTCTGCCGTTGTTTTGGAAGCCTTTCGTCATTGGGACTGCACCTTTGAAATTAAAATTTTCTTAATTTTTTTGACAACACGATTGAGAAGATGTGCTGCACTAACTAACTCTCAAGATCGCATAAGGTTGTGAGTATAATCAAGCAACAGACGACATGCGAGTAGCAAGACTAATTTGCCGTGCAAAATTATACGACATACTGCACCGTTATAAAGTGCTTAAGTCATGAAACTTAAATTAAATACTCTTTTTATTGTGAACAGTTTCAGAAAGGATAGGTTGTGGAAATGTTATTGGTGTTAATTGACTAGAAACTTTAGCAGTATATTCCAAGACACTCTGTTTCAACTGTATATCACAGCTTATGAATGTCGGACCTCAAGATGGCGTCGCGCTGGTGGACGCTAACCGATTTTCTTTCATTGATGACCTGAAACGAGTCATGACAACTTTAATTGTTGGAAACATCGTACACTATTATTAAATATTTTAAAGTCACACTTCTATGATAATATACAACAAACGCGCCCACCAGAAAGGCTTTGTTGGTTGTCATGTCGTATTTATTACTTACGTTTTCAAACTGAAAGATAATGGTCGTATCGCGACAATGGCGTCGCCTTGACATCTTCTGAACAATAATTCAAACAGTTGAAGAGGTTCTGACTCCCTTTAGGGCATCAATAAAACCAAATTAGTTGAAACCCACCAACTCGACAGGCATTGATGCCATCTTGCGTTCAGACGTGCAAAACCTCTGTACAGATGCAAGGCCGAATCCCCAAGAAAGGTTTGGCCGACGGCAGGACGTATCTCACACTCCTCTCAAGCACTCACACACACACTCCAAAAGAAGGACTGACGCCAGAACTCCGGTGTAGAATGACCCCTTCATGATTCTAATCTCGTCTAAATCCTAACCCTTTCGCGGTAAAGAATCCGACCAGGACATTACAACTCACTCACCCTTTGGTCAGGTGTAAGGTTTGAGATCAATGTCAGCAGCAGGGCTCGACAGCTTTCACAGGTTTACGCCTGTTTGGTCGTGATAAGTGAGCGCTCACCCAACCACGTCCATCCCGTTCCTCACTGAGACACCAAGGGCGATAAAAGCGCATCAGGGTCGAGTCAAAACTCATCCATTCAGATTACTTATCTACTCTACACCTATCCATTGCACGCTTTCTCGCTACCTCTACACTTATGTCATTATTTCTTAAGCCGGGGTTCATGTCATTTATCCACACATTCTTCGATCTTTCTCTAGATTTACGTCCACTCACCTCCGTTTTCATCACCCTTTTCAGAAATCTCAAAACCCATTCTCGTCACGTATCTGAATCGCCTAAGAACACGTGAATCTACTGTGTTCTCCAACCTCTTCACCATCCCCGTTCTAATTCGAACAACGTCCTTTTTGATCTTTCCCCTCAGCGTAACTCCAGCCATACTCCTCAACTATTTCATCTCGAAAACATTCATACTTCTTCTCTCTTCCGCTCTCGCCACGTCTCAGCCCCGTAGAGCACAGTTTGGACACCTGCCCCTCATACAACCCCTCTTTGCTTCGACATCCAAAGTTCTCCTTATCGAAGCGCCCAAGTACTTGAAACACTTTACTTCCTTTAATAACTCTCTAAAGTGGGTAATTGCTTCAATGAAGTAGCGTTTACGAAATACAGCCGTCAATACGATTGTATTGACGAATGTCGCTTGCATCCCTGCCGCAGCTAACAGCTCTGCCATTGCGCAGGCTTTGTATGAGGTTTTTTTTCAGCACCTCTATAACTTTTCGTAAGTGAGCCTAAGTAGTTAATATAGGTATTAACCATAGATTATTATACTAGCGTTTCCTAGTGAAAGTTTTATATATTGAAATAAGTGGCAACTTCACTCCTCCAATTTCTTATCTTGTATTGCAAGGGTGAGAAAGAACAATAGACAAAGTAAGCGTTCCATCTTCAAACATTCACTTTTAAAACATTATGCATGTAAATGATTGCATTTTGGTCAGGTAATAAGACAAATAAATATTTAACGCAGCTTTATCTCCAAGAAACTGCTCGTTGCACGCAGTGCCAAGCGAGCCTTGCACATGTGTAAATTTTCAGATGATCTAACGCAAGGCGGTGCAACGTGCGTTGAACGAAACTTACTAAAGATAGGAATTCGCGTTGATTCACATACTGATTATTAATCGATCTTTTCAGAGACCCCCTAGATATCACACGCTGGTCCGTAGTTTGTTCTAAGGCCTTGAACCACAATTTTGTTTTGCTTGCAAAGTGTTCAACTAACGTTAACGTTAGAAGTGGTAAAGCCGGTCAAAAGGCCTTTAAGAGTGAGCCCCCTGGCCCCTGGCGTGAACCAGGAAGCGATGGGGGGGAAGGAGGAAACCTCATTATGGAGGGGTCAGCATCCCCTCCGGTGTGACGAAGACCAAGATAACAACAGCGAAGAACGTCAACCTCTCATGAACGACCAGCGACACCTCGACCGAGGATGATCGAAGAAACAACCGCATCGAGGAGTTGACAAAGAAAATTCAGAAAATCATGAACTTACTAAACCCAGCGACCGGCCTCTCTGAGCAGGATGCTGAAGACGCCACCATAAGACCAATGCTATGTGTCATCGGGATGGACCGCCTATTTATTATGTAATTTAAATATACTTGGCTATTTCTCCGGCTTCTCGCCATGTTTCTGAAAGGCGATGCTCATGCCCAGTTAAAGGTTAGATGCTCGCTACCGGTTACTAACAAGTTCACTCACTCGGTTACACGATGTGATGAACGCCACAAGGTCTTGACCCATCATCATATGTATTTTAAATTTATTTCAAACTTTCGCACGAAAACTGAAGTACATCATCAAATGTATTTCAGATTTGTAGATCCATCCTCATGTGACCCTTAAATGTGTGTATATCTATGTATAGGATAATGACGGTACAATAATACCATTCCATCTGTATACGAGCTCCCCAACTCACATAGGCCCATCCACACAC
>SDVV010029753.1:0-11766 GCA_016164225.1 Gammarus roeselii | reverse complement strand
ACTCTCGTCACTGGACTCTCGTCACTTGTCTCTCGTCACTGGACTCTCGTTACTGGACTCTCGTCACTGGACTCTCGTCATCGCACTAGACTCTCGTCACAGGACTCTCGTTACTGGACTCTCGTCAGTGGACTCTCGTCACTAGACTGTCGTCACTAGACTCTCGTCACTGGACTCTCGTCACTGGACTCTCGTCACTGGACTCTCGTCACTGGACTCTCGTCACTTGTCTCTCGTCACTGGACTCTCGTTACTGGACTCTCGTCACTGGACTCTCGTCATCGCACTAGACTCTCGTCACAGGACTCTCGTTACTGGACTCTCGTCAGTGGACTGTCGTCACTAGACTCTCGTCACTGGACTCTCGTCACTGGACTCTCGTCACTAGACCCTCGTCACTGGATTCTCTGACAAAACCTTAGTTAATTTTTTTTTCAGAGAGTGGGCACTTGTTAATCGCGACCTGAACGTGTATTATGATACCACAGGTGAATTTTCAGATTGTGGGAAAGATTTTAGGTGTATGTGTGGATGTGCATATCTCAGAAATTTGCATAAAAGTAGTTAATAGGGGTACATGAACGCAAATCTACGTTCATGTCTAGTTGCAGCGGGTCGGAGTAATTCGGGCGGGTGGGCGACGCGAAGGGGGGAGGGGGGAGGGGAGTTGGACTGACATACAACTTATGGATTATTTGTAAGGTATGTTCATAGTTCATCCATAATATGTTTACATATAGGACACCTTTGGTACAGGGTGTTATCGAATATGCCTAGCAATGCTAGGCATATTGTATTGCAATTTCATTGCTAGTCTTCCGAGTGTATGGGAATAATATAATAAATATTTTATAAGATAATTCTATCTTGCACGAATAATGATTTCCGGACACATTCAAGATGAACTTTTCAACCTTGGTATAATTTTTCCGTCGTTTGCTGTTGAAGAACCGCTCTATCATATTTTTGACGGGTATATTTTGGCATAGATAAAGCGCAAAGTAGTGGCAGTAAGCTCCACAACCCAAGGATTGATCCCTTTGGACCGGTTTCTGTAGTACAAGTTGTATTTTAGAATAAGTATTTTAATATGAAGCTATATTTCTTCCATATATTATTGGATTGAACCCAAACGAATCAAAAAAGTAGTGTTTATTTTCGTTTATAAATATTAGTATCCAATGACCCATTTTATTGAGGTTTATTTCGCTTTTAACAATCATGTATCCGTTTATTGGAAGCATGGGCATTCTGTTTTCAGCAAAACAACCTATATAGATAGGCACGTTTCTTAATTGGATCGCTCGTGGATATTTTTTCAATTTGATTATTATCCATGGTTACTGTTGATAGTTGGGGAACACCCTCCTTGCCGAATTTATTTGGATTACACCGAGTGTATAACCTACCAGGAACGAGATCTTATTCGAAGTGGGTGGAGTTTCGTAATTCACTGTGATACGTATATTTGCTCTTTTTTCTATGGTAATGACATCTTCAGAGTCGGTTGGCCTTGTATCTATAGCAAATATAGTTCGTCCTGCAGGGAAATTTGGTCTTGTGATGAGATGAGAGGTGTTAAGCGTGCCTGATGGTACGCTTGCGCGCATTCTCTAGGGAACAATGATCTAATGTCGCTTACGCAGTTCCCGTTCACATCGGCAATAACGTTTGTGATGAGATTATGTTGGCAACAATTTGGATTTCGATCATATGCTCCGTTATGTGCTGCTTGATCAATGAAAACAGGACTAATTTATTTGGAACAACCCCGTTCCACAATGGAGATGAAGTTTTGGCCGGTAGGAAGCATAATTGGTTTGATAATGGGTCGACCTAACATGTATTCAAATAGGTCATTGTGTTTTCTGAAGGTTTTATTTAGAGCAAGCAAAGCTGTAGAGTAGGGTATAACCTTTTCACACCATAATTTGCATGAGTCAACTAAATACATGTATTCGTCATTGTCATGTGTTAGAAGAACGCTACTTGGTTTGGCCAGCTTCAAATGTATATTTACGCTCACATTATCCAATAGATAACTGTTGCTACCGGCTTCATCAAAGTTTAGAGGCCCCATCATATGTAGACCATGACGTTCACTTTTTTTTAATCCAGGTCTCATTTTCGTTTTGATTAGCAAAATCCACCGCAACGATGGTATCTGGAATGGGTGTTCGAAGCAATTTATACATCACATCCAGCCTTTTATTATTTAGATCGGGACTGTCCATTGATGTACACGCGTTGAGATTATTTAATAGTCCTGTATAACTGTTTCCTTTACACTGTACACCATTTAGGAATAGAGAGTGATTTGAAACATGCGATGAAAAAATCCGTCAACATGTGCAGCGGCGGCCAACGCGCTTCCATCTGCATTTCTAACATGGATTTTCACTTCTGCAATTTACGAGCTCAAGTCGACCATTTTATTATCGGACCCGAAAATATGAAATTCGATAAAGGAATCGGCAATTCTACCATCATTCAGGCTGCTGTTTGTATTTAGATAATTTCTTTCAAATTTCGACTCGATACTCGATCCAATTAAATAATTCTTGTTGACGGAGGGAAACATATCAATCACGTCCATTTCATAGTTTTCCGTAGAGCTCCTAACACTGTCATGTTGAGAGATGATTCACAAAGCATGTTGTCGGTAAAGAGCCTCACCTGAAAGTAACGTTAATGGTGCATGAACAGTGGTATTTATTAGGAATAAACTGATGGAAGACAAGACTCCATCTTTCTTCAACGGTTTTTCTTTGATTTTTTTTTTCGTTACTTTTCCTGTAATCTTGCCTCCAGCCATAGCTTTATTTACAACGTTCGTGAGTGTGCAATCCCATGTTCCTTGGTTGATTTTCGCATACCCTTCTGCTCCGAGTAATCGTGTGCCATGTTTCAAGTCATATCGGCAGCTGCAGGTAGTACAGTTTATCGTTTGACAGCACTAGCCTTGCTGGTCACTGATTTAGTGTGACCCAGTTGACTCTTTCAATAAAAACATCTCAGTCTCTAATATCAAAGGTAGAACAGTTCTAGTCGCGGTGATTAACATGTAGTAGAGTACTTGTCGCGATGAATAACATGTAGAACAGTACTAGTCGCGGTGATTAACATGTAGAACAGTACTAGTCGCGGTGAATAACATGTAGAACAGTACTATTCGCGGTGAATAACATGTAGAACAGTACTAGTCGCGGTGATTAACATGTAGTAGAGTACTTGTCGCGGTGAATAACATGTAGAACAGTACTAGTCGCGGTGATTAACATGTAGATGAGTACTTGTCGCGGTGAATAACATGTAGAACAGAACTAGTAGCGGTGAATAACATGAAGAACAGTACTATTCGCGGTGAATAACATGTAGAGCCGTACTAGTCGCGGTGAATAACATGTAGAACAGTACTAGTCGCGGTGATTAACATGTAGTAGAGTATTTGTCGCGGTGAATAACATGTAGAACAGTACTAGTCGCGGTGATTAACATGTAGAAGAGTACTTGTCGCGGTGAATAACATGTAGAACAGAACTAGTAGCGGTTAATAACATGTAGAACAGTACTATTCGCGGTGAATAACATGTAGAGCAGTACTAGTCGCGGTGAAAAACATGTAGAACAGTACTAGTTGCGGTGATTAACATGTAGTAGAGTACTTGTCGCGGTGAATAACATGTAGAACAGAACTAGTCGCGGTGAATAACATGTAGAACTGTACTATTCGCGGTGAATAACATGTAGAGCAGTACTAGTCGCGGTGAATAACATGTAGAACAGTACTAGTCGCGGTGAATAACGTGTAAAACAGAACTAGTCGCGATGAATAACATGTAGAACAGTACTAGTCGCGGTGAATAACGTGAAGACAGAACTAGTCGCAATGAATAACATGTAGAACAGTACTAGTCGCGGTGATTAACATATAGTACAGTAGCAATCGCGGTGAATAACATGAAGAACAGTACTAGTCGCAGTGAATAACATGTAGAACAGTACTAGTAGCGGTGAATAACATGTAGAACGAGTTTGTAATCTTCACAATTATGCATAATCGAGTTGATTAGTCGGAAGACTAGCGAGCAGAATTGATCACATGGAGCTTGTTCTTCGCCTATAAAGTATAAGCCGAATGAATGGCAATTAAAAATATAATTATCCGAAGAAAAAATTGATCGTTCAGATGAGAGAAGCATGTTAGAGAGGCCGAGGATTATGAGTCAATAATTTAGATTAGACCAACGCTTGTGAACAAAACGCTCGACAATGATAAACATATCTACGAATTCTACGAGCGGGATAGAGTGCCCGGTCTCTGCAGATTGACAACATAAGAAGGTTAATGGTCTGAACACATAGGAATTGTGAGCATTATAGACCACTTTCCATACAAGCTCTCCAAACAGTATTCTTTGTGAATTATCTATGAATTTACGAATGAATAATGATTCGAAATGGCTCACATCGACCGCTCATGTTTACACGGACACCCCAGATGACGCCACAGCTCTATGAAGCATTTGCACAGGGAAAGATGGCAAATACAAAACATTCTTTTTGTCCAATAATTAAGGTGAAAATATCTTAGAATTGGAATGAAAGGAAACTAACTCGATGAAAAATCTTGTTTCTGTCGACCAGAGCCCTGACAATACCTCGAATGGACCAGAGCCCTGACAATATCTTGAATGGACCGGAGACCTGATAATATCTTGAATGGGCCAGAGCCCTGACAATGAATTGAATGGACTAGAGCTATGACAATAACTTGAATGAACCGAAGCCCTGACAATATCTTGAATGTACCGGAGCCCTGACAATACCTTGAGTGGGCCACAACCTTGGCAATACCTTGAATGTACCGGAGCCCTGACAATACCTTGAATGGACCCGAGTCTTGACAATGCCTTGAATGGACCAGAGCCATGATAATACCTTTAATGGACCGGAGACCAGACAATACCTTGAATGGACCGGAGTTCTGACGAAACCTCGAATGGACCAGAGCCCTGACAATAACTTGAATGTACCTGAGCCCAGACAATACCTTGAATGGACCTGACCCCTACCAATACCTTAAATGGACCGATGCCCTGACGATACCTTGAATGGACCTGAGCCCTGACAATACCTTGAATGAACCGGAGCCTTGACAATACCTTGAATGGACCGGAGCCCTAACAATACCTTGGATGAACGGGAGCCCTGACAATGCTTTGAATGGACCGGAGCCCTGACAACACCTTGAATGCACCTGAGCCCTGACAATACCTTAAATGGATCGAAGCCCTGACAATACCTTGAATGGAACTGAGCCCTGACAATACCTAGAATGGACCTGAGCCCTGACAATACTTTGAATGGACAGGAGCCTTGACAATAACTTGAATGGACTGGAGCCCTGTCAATACATTTAATGGACCAGAGCCATCACAATACTGTGAATGGACCGGAGCCCTGACAACACCTTGAATGGACCGGAGCCCTGACAATAACTTGAATGTACCTGAGCCCAGACAATACCTTGAATGGACCTGACCCCTACCAATACCATAAATGGACCGATGCCCTGACGATACCTTGAATGGACCTGAGCCCTGACAATACCTTGAATGGACCAAAACCCTGTCAAAACCTTGAATGGACTGGAGCCCTGACAATACCTTGAATGGACCGAAGCCCTGACAATACCTTGAATGGACCGAAGCCCTGACAATACCTTAAATGGACCGGAGCCCTGACAATACCTTGTATCTACATGAGTTCTGACAATAGCTTCAATGGACCAGAGCCCCGACAATACCTTGAACAAACCGGAGACCTGACAATACCTTGAATGAACCGGAGCCCTGACAATACCTTGAATGGACCCAAGCCCTGACAATACCTAGAATGGGCCTGAGCCCTGATAATACCTTGAATGGACAGGAGCCTTGACAATACCTTGAATGGACCGGAGCCCTGACAATACCTTGAATGGACCGGAGACCTGACAATGCCTTGAATGAACCAGAGCCCTGATAATACCTTGAATGGACCAGAGACCTGACCATACCTTGAATGGACCAAAGCTCTGACAATACCATTGATGGACTAGAGCCATTACAATACCTTGAATGGACCGGAGACCTGGCAGTACCTCGAATGGACCAGAGCCCTGACAATACCTTGAATGAACCGAAGACCTGACCATACCTTGAACTGACCGAAGCTCTCACAATAACATGAATGGACTGGAGTCTTGACAACACCTTGGATGGACCAGAACCCTAACAATACCTTGAATGGACCGGAGACCTGACAAACTCTTGAATGGACCGAAGCCCTGACAATACATTGAATGGACCTGAGCCATGACAATACCTTAAATGAACCGGAGCCCTGACAATACCTTGAATGAACCTGAGCCCTGACAAAAGCTTGAATGGAATAGAGCCCTTACAATACCATGAATGAACCTGAGCCCTGACAATAGCTTGAATGGAACGGAGCCCTGACAATACCTTGAGAAAACCTGAGCCCTGATAATACCTTGAATGGACCGGAGCCATGACAGTACCTTGAATGGACCTGAGCCCTGACAATACCTTGAATGAACCAGAGCCCTGACAAAACCTTGAATGGACCAGAGCCCTGACAATATCTTGATTGGACCAGAGCCCTGGCAAAACCTTGAATGGACTGGAGCCCTGACAATACCTTGAATGGATCGAAGCCCTGACAATATCTTGAATGTACCGGAGCCCTGACAATACCTTGAATGGGCCAGAACCATAGCAATACCTTGAATGGACCAGAGCCCTGACAATACCTTGAACGGACCAGAGTCTTGACAATACCTTGAATGGACCAGAGCCCTGATAATACCTTTAAAGGACCGGAGACCTGACAATACCTTGAATGAACTGGAGTTCTGACGAAACCTTGAATGGACCAGAGCCCTGACAATAACTTGAATGTACTTGAGCCCAGACAATACCTTGAATGGACCTGACCCCTACCAATACCTTAAATAGACCGATGCTCTGACGATACTTTGAAAGGACCTGAGCCCTAACAATAACTTGAATGGACCAGAGCCCTGGCAAAACCTTGAATAGACCGGAGCCCTGACAATACCTTGAATGGATCGAAGCCCTGACAATACCTTAAATGGACCGGAGCCCTGACAATACCTTGAATTTACGTTAACCCTGACAATACCTTGAATTTACGTTAACCCTGACAATAGCTTCAATGGACCAGAGCCCCGACAATACCTTGAATAAGCCGGAGCCCTGACAATACCTTGAATGGACCGGAGCCCTGACAATACCTTGAATGGACCCAAGCCCTGACAATACCTAGAATGGACCTGAGCCGTGATATTACCTTGAATGGACAGGAGCCCTGACAATACCTTGAATAGACCGGAGACCTGACCATAACTTGAATGGACCAAAGCCCTGACAATACCTTGAATGGACCTGAGCCCTGACAATACCTTGAATGGACCAGAGCCCTGGCAATAAATTGAATGGACCTGAGCCCTGACAAGACCTTAAATGAACCGGAGCCCTGACAATACCTTGAATGGACCTGAGCCCTGACAATAGCTTGAATGGAACAGAGCCCTGACAATACCTTTAATGAACCTGAGCCCTGACAATAGCTTGAATGGAACAGAGCCCTGACAATACCTTGAAAAAAACGGAGCCCTGACAATATCCTGGATGGACCGGAGCCATGACAGTACTTTGAATGGACCTGAGCCCTGACAATGCCTAGAATGGACCTAAGCCCTGACAATACCTTGAATGGACAGGAGGCTTGACAGTACCTTGAATGGACCTAAGCCCTGACAATACCTTGAATTGACCTTACCCCTGACAACACTTTAAATGAACCGATGCCCTGATAATACTTTGAATGGACCAAAGCCGTGAAAATACCTTGAATTGACTTGAACTCTGTCAATAGCTTGAATAAACCGAAGCCCTGACAATACCTTGAATGAACCGGAGCCCTGACAATACCTTGAATGGACCTGAGCCCTGACAATACCTTAAATGGATCGGAGCCCGGACAATACCTTGAATGGAACTGAGCCCTGACAATACCTAGGATGGACCCAAGCCCTGACAATACCTTGAATGAACAGGAGCCTTGACAATACCTTGAATGGACCGGAGCCCTAACAATACCTTGGATGAACGGGAGCCCTGACAATACTTTGAATGGACCGGAGTCCTGACAACACCTTGAATGCACCGGAGCCCTGACAATACCCTAAATGGATCGAAGCCCTGACAATACCTTGAATGGAACTGAGCCCTGACAATACCTAGAATGGACCTGAGCCCTGACAATACTTTGAATGGACAGGAGCCTTGACAATAAATTGAATGGACTGGAGCCCTGTCAATACATTTAATGGACCGGACCCATGACAATGCTGTGAATGGACCGGAGCCCTGATAATACCTTGAATGGACCGGAGACCTGACCATACCTTGAATGGACCAAAGCCCTGACAATACCTTGAATGGACCTGAGCCCTGACAATACCTTGAATGGACCAGAGCCCTGGCAATAAATTGAATGGACCTGAGCCCTGACAAGACCTCAAATGAACCGGAGCCCTGACAATACCTAGAATGGACCTGAGCCCTGACAATACTTTGAATGGACCGGAGCCTTGACAATAACTTGAATGTACTGGAGCCCTGTCAATACATTTAATGGACCGGAGCCATGACAATGCTGTGAATGGACCGGAGCACTGACAACACCTTGAATCGACCGGAGCCCTGACAATACCTTAAATGGACTGGAGCCCTGGTAATACTTTGAATGGAGTGGAGCCCTGACAACACCATGAATGGACCGGAGCCCAGACAATACCTTGAATGGATCGGAGCCCTGACAATACCTTGAATGAACCGGAGCCCTGACAAAACCTTGTATGCATCGGAGCCCTGACAATACCTTGAATGGACCTAAGCCCTGACAATACTTTGAATGGACAGGAGCCTTGACAATAACTTGAAAGGACCGGAGCCCTGGCAATACCTTTAATGGACCAGAGATCTAACAATACTGTGGATGGACCGGAGCCCTGACAACACCTTGAATGGACCGGATCACAGACAATACTTTGAATGGACCTGAGCCCTGACAAAACTTTGAATGGATCGGAGCCCTGACAATACTTTGAATGACTCATTTTCAGTAATGTCATGAGATTGAACACGTCTTACATACCTCTGAGATAAACTCCACTGAGAAGATTTCAGACTGACATGCATCGTCGGCTACGCCAAACTTGCAGGTTCAACGAGAACAGGAGGGTTTTTGGTCTACGTATGGCACGTTTTCCATGACAACGACATGAATCCCAACTATTTTCGGAAAATGCAGGATCTGCTTCCGCCTGATTGTCTCCCCCGTGAACAGCTTGCACGTCGGTGCCTCAGGAAAGAAGAGGAACAGGAAAATTTATTGCGATATGTTCCCTTCACCGACGAAGCCTGATTCCCAGGCTCCGAAACGTACTACACAGCTAACATGCACAACTGGCAGCAAGGTAACCCTCATGCAGTGAATCGGTCCAACTACCAATGTCGGTTCAGTGTTAATGTCTATCCGGTATTGTGGAGACCTATCTGATAGGGCCGTACCTGATGCCGTCTCCTCTGCCTGGAGCGATGTATGAAGCGTTTCTAAGGGGAGTATTGCCTGGAATGCTCGATGATGTGCTTCTACCTATTCGTTGTCGAATGTGGTACTAGCACAACGGCGCTCTGGCACATTTCCATTTGAATGCTTGCAAATATATGAATTACGCCTTTCCTAGTAGTTGGGTAGGGCGTAATGGGCAAAAACCATGACCTCCGAGGTCTCCAGATATAAATCACATTGTTTTTTTTCTTTGAGGCCACATGGAGACATAAATCCACGAAACCCTGGTAGAGACCGAAATGGATCTCGTTGCAAGGATGGTGGCAGCTGCAGGTGGCATTGAAGGAGATCCACGACTTTTGGGAAATGTGAGGCTTACAAATGTGAGGTTTGATGGAAGGACGACTTGCTTTGACGTAGGAGGGTGACATTTTGAGCAGATACTGTAGAGTTTGATATTTAATCATCTGCTTCTCTAATAATCGTTTGACTTCCCTATCCTACATTTTAGAAACACGGACATGTAAGTTAAAACTTGACACATCGATATCTAGATAAACTTAGAACATCGCACATGATGTTCTAAGTTTCGAAAACCTTGAGCCTTTTGGTCCTAGTGCTGGATTGTCAGGATCTGACTTTGAAGAGTTTTTCTACAACTGAAGTTATCACAATAGCGGAAATAAAGGGAGGACTCAAATAGTCCCTGAATACTATAATTAATGCAAATGTTAGCGTCACGTTTACGACACAAAAAGAAAAGAAAAAAAACTGAAATAGATCTCAAACTAAATATTTTTTGCTGCTGACGCGGCATATCGCTTATCGAATTAAATGACATCCGCCGTTAAAAACTTGCACTTCCTACATGTAAAAGAAAGTCTCTGGACAAGAAACATTTTTATGCCTCCCTCTCAGCGCCTGTCGCTTACTCAGCACTCTGTTTTTGCCGCCCTGAGGCTATTTAATGATGAGTAACTCTATTTATAAATGGAGTTAACCACGACCAAAAGTTTCAAAAGGCTCTGAAGTCATTAACTATTAATTTATAAGTTAATATTTTGAGTTGTTGAAGGCCTCTTTGATATTCCTATTGAGTTTCATTATGAGTTACTTGATTCTACTGTAGTGTGGGATATTAATTCAGTAATAAGGAGGCAAAGGAGGGCCGGTTCACCATTAAAGATTCGCAGCGGCCTAAAACGATGATTTTTCACTGTATATTTAAACATCGCCTGCATTGTAATACTAGAAATCCATTGAGTAAGTCCGGATATTTTAGCTTAGACGGAATCCAGCTTATGTTAACGTCCACGTGGGAAAAATATAGTTTATTTTTGTTATAGACTGTCCATGGACGGTTTGATTCCACTGTTGTGCATCTTGGGTACATTGTAAGTGAAGATAATTCATTCATATATTGTAATGCATTTCTGAGGGAACGTAAGCATTTCTTTGTTGTATGTTCATTGTCCTGTCCATGTGGCCCTCATGCATATTAATCAACGTTGTATATTTTTAATTCCGTTACTAGCTGATCTTCAATCTTCGCAGCTAGTAATTATTTATATGAATACGTTAGTTAACCCATGCATGTATTCCCTTAAACTTATAACTAACTATATCATTTTGTCTAGCCAGGGCAGTCATCATGAAATTGAAATATTGTACGTTTCACTTCTGCTGTATGCATGTTTGTGAGGGTAAAAGTGTATATGAGGGTGTATGTAAGTGTGTGAGGGTAAGTGTGTGTGTGCGTGCGTGTATGAGGGTGTGTGTAGCTGTGTGCATATTTGTGAGTGTGAGGGAGTGTGTGAGGGTAAGTGTGTGTGTGCGTGCGTGTATGAGGGTGTGTGTAGCTGTGTGCATATTTGTGAGTGTGAGGGAGTGTGTGAGGAGGTGTGAGGATGTGTGAGTAGGTGTGCGTGTGCATATGTATGTGTGTGTGTCGGAGTGTGCGTGTTTGTGTGTGTATGTGTTCACAGAGGTGTGTGTTCTGTAGGGGACTATACAAATGATGTGTGTGCGTCTGTTGTAAGTAGCCCGAAATGCTACTACTCACATAGAGACTTTTTGTACATGTTGTAATATATATATATA
>SDVV010029752.1:0-11766 GCA_016164225.1 Gammarus roeselii | reverse complement strand
TATATAGCTATATATATATAGCTATACACACACACATACACATGCACATATACATAGACATATACATAGACATATATCTACAGCCGGGGCTTTAGAATCTTGCTACCGTATCCACCTCGTGTCATAGAATGCGACTGAAAGGGCGCCCCATAGCCGAGAGTAGAATCATGCTACCGTAGCCCTTGCGTGTTGTAAAAGGCAACTGAAGGGGCTAGGAATCCCTTTCTCTTTAATACTTCTCCTCAAAAATGGCAAGATGAGTGGGGGGAGAAAGGCCCACACCTCTCCGAACCCTATTGTTAGGGTTGGTGAATGTGCGTGGCTGTAGTATGAATGAGGTAAAGAAGAGAGCGATCACTGAGATGTTTGTGAGGAGGAAGTTTGATGTGTTGGCGCTGAGTGAGACAAAGTTGAAAGGTAAGGGCAAATGTGAGTTTGGTGTGGTAAATGGTAGAAAGTCTGGTGTGGAGGAAGGTTGGGTACAAGAAGGTGTGGTCTTGATATTTAGTGATTATTTTGCTAGTAGCGCTACCTAATGGAAGGAGGTGTCCTCAAGATTGATGTGGGTGAAAGTTAAGTAAGGTATAGGAAGATGGGCATTTGTGAGTGCTTACAAACCTGGCAGCAAGAGGAGTGGAGAAGAGAGGGAGCAATTCTGGACTGACCTGAGTGAGTGTATTGAGAGTTTTGGAGGTCATTTGAATGTAGTTGTACTGGGTGATCTTAATGCAAGAGTTGGAGATGTAGTGGTGGAGAATGTGATAGGAAGGTATGGCATTCCTGGTAGAAAGACAGTTGAGAAAACCTGATAGGTCTGTGTATTGAGAAGGAGTTGGTGGTCGGGAACAGTTTGTTCAAGATGCAAGATATTCACAAGTACACATGAGTAAGGATGGCCCATGGTGTAGTGGTGGAGAGAGCACTGATGGATTTTGTGCTGATATTGAGGAGAGCGGTGCGGAGGCTGTTGGATGTGCAGGTGTTGAGAGGGGAGGGTGGAAGAGTGTCTGACCATCTGCTGGTGGAAGGTAGATTGAGAGTGGAGCAAAAGTGGAAGGGCAACAAACGAGTGGGAGGAGGAAGAGATGTAGTGAAAGTGAGTGGACTGAATGTGAAAAGTAGAGCCGAGGAGTTTCAGCTGGCATTGAAGGAAGAATATGACAACGTGAGAGGATAGAACCCGAGAGATGTGGAGGAAGAATGGGAGACTTTAAGCAATGCGTTGCTGAGATGTGCAAAGAAGGTGTGTGGTGCGCGCCGTGTGGGCGGGTGCATAAGGAAAGGCTGCGAGTGGTGGAACGAGGAGGTCAAACTGGCGGTGGCATGGAAAAGAGAAGCGTTTGAGGAGTGGTTGCAGGTGAAGTCGGAGGTGGCTTATGAAAGCTACAAAGAGAGGAGAAACGAGGTGAAGCGGGTGGTGAGGAGAGCCAAAAGGGACGCTGATGCCAGGTGGGGCAGACAGTTGTGCCAAAATTTTGAGGAGAACAAGAAGATGTTCTGGAAAGAAGTGGAGAGGGTGAGAAAGGGAGAGACCTCAAAGGAGGAAGTGGTGAAAGATGAAAACGGCCAGTTGTTGTTGAAAAGAGGTGATGTACGGAAGAGGTGGGCCAAGCATTTTGATGTGTTGTTGAATGTCGAGGATGACAGAGAGGCTGACATTGTTGCTGTGGGTGGTGGTGCTCGGAAGCCAGTTTTGGGAGAAAGACTTGTTGCGGACATTACCAGGGAAGAGGTGCACAAGGCGGTGGACGTGATGAAAGCAGGGAAAGCCCCTGGTTTGGATGGCATTGTGACCGAGTGCCTGAAGAAGGGTGGACTAAGAGTTGTTGAATGGTTGGTGAGGTTACTGAACTTGTGTTTTGTGGCAGGCGTGGTACCAATTGAGTGGCGCAGTGCCTGCATCATCTCTCTATATAAGAGCAAAGGAGATGAAAATGAATGCTGCAACTCGAGAGGTATCAGGGAAATTGGTGAAAAGGGTGGTGAATGCGGAGGCGAGTGGTTGCAGGCCTAGAAGTAGACCAAAGTTCGGGTGGATGGATGGTGTGAAGCAGGAGTTGGGAAGGAGAGACATGAATGTGGAGGTGGTGCGAGAGCGTGCAATTAACAGGCGTGAGGGAGAATGGTTGTCAATGGTTGATTTTGACGCTGCTCTGATGTGCTTTCCCGCCTTTGTCATTCTGCTGTCGGGATGGTCTTGGGTTGGGGGGGGGCGGTCATTATGACGCGGCGGGGGTAAACCAGTGAAAACTGTTGGGCCCTGCTGCTGACGACGGATCCTCGGACTGTACTTGTGACCCAGAGTGTATGTTGAGGGGGTACCGGCCGGACCCTTTAGCACAAAGGGGCTAAGTTGTGTGAGTATGAGCATATGAGGGTAGGATGTGAGGTGCGCCTTGTCATCGGCCACCCCCCTTTTTGGGGGATATGGCCTAGTGTCTGGATCCGCATCTGTATTTGTCATAATATGTGTTGTTATTAATTGATTTCTTACTTCCTCACTATAGTCAATATTTTCAAGTTATTTTGGACCCTTCAATTTGATTATTCACATCTTCCAGAACCTCTCAACAATATAGCATCCCCTACATTCTTCATCTACTGAGAGCATAACATGAAATGAATGGTTGCCTTTCTTGCATCTGAGTATTTGTTTATTTTGTTTCAGGTAACCTGTGCCATTGATGAGTATAAGAAGGTGCACAAGGAGATGTCTAAGGACAGGACCAAGAAGGCACTCAAGATGATAAAGAAAATGGACAGTGACTGCTCAGCAGCAAAATATGTTAAACAAGTATGTTGATTATCATTATTGTTCTTCATTTGTCTTCCACTATTGCTCCTGCTTCTGTCTCACACTTGCCACGTTTCTTTGTTTTATTTGCTTCTGTCTTCTATTTGTGACTTAAGTGTGAAACAGTGCGGCTTTAGGAGTGATAGAGGATGCGCCAATCAGATTTTTGATGTGAGACAGGTCTGTTAGAAGTACCTTGCCAAAGGAAATGATGTGTTCTGGGCCTTCATGGATCTGGAGAAGGCATACGACAGGATTGACAGGGAAGCGCTGTGGAGGGTGTTGCGTTTGTATGGAGTGGGCGGACATTTGTTGAAAGCAGTGCAGAGTTTGTATGTTGGCAGCCGAGCATGTGTCCGAGTGGGAAGCGAGGTGAGGGATTGGTTCACATTGAAAGTGGGACTGAGACAAGGCTGCGTGATGTCTCCCTGGCTGTTCAACCTCTATATGGATGGAGTGGTCAGTGAGGTGAACGCGAGTGGGTTGGGTCGTTGTTTGGAGCTATTGGAAGCCAATGGGCGCAGTTTGCAGTTGAGCCAGTTGCTGTTTGCGGATGATATGGTGCTGGTGGTGGATTCAGAGGAGAAGCTATGTAGGCTAGTGTCTGATTTTGGTAGAGTGTGAGAGGAGGAAGCTTTGAGTGAATATGGGTAAAAGTAAAGTATTGAGATGCTTGAGGACTGTTGATGCAAGCTGAATTAGTGTCCTCCTAAATAGTGAGTTGTTGGAAAAAGTTCAGTGTTTTAAGTATCTGGGCTTCCATGTGGAGAAGACTGAGCTAGTGAAAGCTGAGGTGAAGTTGTGAGTGAAGGAGGGGTGTAAAGTGCTGGGTGCACTGAAGAGTGTAGTGTAATGAGCTGCAGGACGTTGGGGAAGAAAGCAAAGAGAGGGTTGTATAAGGGTGTCATTGTCCCAACTGTGCTGTACGCAGCTGAGACTTGGGGGGTGAGATCCAAGGAGAGAAGAAGGTTGGATGTTTTCGAGATGAAATGTTTGAGGAGCATTGAAGAGACAGAAATGAAACATTTTCTTGTTAAATTGTTATTTAATGTGTTCTGCCTCATAACTGAATCTTTCCTACTTCCCTTGCCTGTGTTCTTCTGCTAGGCAGGCAGAGTTTTACTGTCCTAGTTTACTAATGGCGTGCTCACTGTTACTCGTATTAGCTATTCTGCAATCTACTTCAGCTTCAACCTGCATCCTGCATGCTTTTTTCTGATCTGAGAGGACCCATCGCTTTCCAGCGGAGCCCCACTTTGTGTACCTGTTACCTTACTTAGGCTAGTCTTTGTGGTGAGGGGTTGCTGGTGCTGGGAGCCTTATATTCAGCTTGGAGTTTTTCCTTGTTTCGGTTGCTAAGGCGATTGCATGATCTTACTTTACTGCTATCTATGCTTCTTGCAAATACCTGGATCCAAGGACAGTATTTATTGTGAAATATATACCTTATTCCTGCTGATTTATTGCAATGACACCCTGCATGCTTTCAACTGGCTGCCACCAGTTCTGTTTTTATCACTAGCCAAGCCAGGGGTCTTCCCCACTTTTATTCATGACTGCCATGTAAAGGTTAGCTCCCAACTCTCTGCTAGCTCTGCCTGCAGTATTATTGGTCCTGTTGTTTCTCCAGCCTGTCCTGCGTTCTCCTCTCCAGCCTGTCCTGCTTTCTCCTCTCCACCTTGTACTTCTCAAGTACGTTAGATGCCACTGCATTTACTAGCCTGCAACCACTCTCCTCTACTTGTGTAGCTGCTTGCTATCTTGGCTACTGAGGCACATGCGTGTTTATTCAACTAAGGGTTGTCTAACCCTATTAGCCCTAGACTCAACTGGGCTAGTACTTTGATCTAGTGGGATTGTTTTCCTAGTGTTTGCTGCTAGCCAAAACCTGGTCACAACATACCAGTTGTGTAATTGCTCCATCTTTAGTGCCATTAACATGCTCCATGATTCACCAATACACTAATCTGTTCCACCGGCTTTAGTCTCTTACTTCAAACCAGCTTACTTCCAGGCCTTCACCTTTTCTTGTTATTGCCCTACCTAGTACTTGACCTCTTTTGGCATTTGAATGCATGGTGTAGCTGCATGTTACGATTGAGGGCGTGTGCAATAGTTATCCAGCCTGTTAGAACCAATCAGTAACTTGCTCCGTCTGAAGTACCTATGCTACCGTACCCCTCTGAGGTAAGCTTGATGCTGCTCTGAAGTGACTGTCCAACTCTGTTGTCACTTTTATGCTGCTTGACTGTATAATAGTATTTATCACCCTCCCTGATTGTGCGCCATATCTAGCCATTCATACCTGTTTCACCCAGTAGTAGGTGGTGTTGCCTACCATCCTGTTGCATTACTGCGTTATCATAAAGTGAACGTATAATATTACCTTTTCCCTGTCTAGTCATTTGTTGCCATAGGCCACCAGATCACTGAGCAGCTAAATCTCAAATAACTTCCAGTTGTGGTAGAAATTCTGTTTACCAGGGAACAATTGCTTCACATCTATTACCTACCTTCGAGTGGTGCAGGATCGATCTGGTGAGTTGATCCAATTCTGGTTGCCTAACCCTTAGATTGAACCCATACTAACCTCTGTGGTTGGCTCAATCAATTGCTCTCCCAACTTTCTTTTGTCCTGTTCTTTGTGCTTGTGTCAAAGTTTCTCGGGTGTGTTCTGCGGCAACAGCATAGCTGGAGTGTCCTAAGAGACAGGTTCACTATCGACATTGTTCGAATCAGAACGGGGATGGTGAAAAAGTTGGAGGACAGATTAGATTTGCGTGCTTCGAGATGGTTCAGACACATGGTGAGGATGGATGAAGGGAGATTGGTTAAAAGGGTGATGAAGGCGGAGGTGAGTGGCCGTAGGCCTAGAGGAAGACCAAAGTTTGGATGGATGGTGGGAAGCAAGCATTAGGAAGGAGAGACTTGAATGTGGAAGTAGCTAGCAAGAGAGCGTGCAATGAACAGGCGGGGGTGGAGAATGGTTGTGAATGGGGGCTTTCCCGCTCTTTTCATCACGTTTTCTGGACGGTCATGGGTGGGGGGGGGCCCGGCCATCATGATGCGACGGGGAGTAAACCAGTGATAACTGTCGGGTCTTGCTGCTGACAACGGATCCTCGGACCGCACTCATGAGCCAGAGTGTGTGTTGCAGGGTTACCGGCCGGACCCTTTAGCTCAAAAGGGCTAAGTTGTTTGAGTGCAAGCGAATGAGGGTGTGAGGTGCGCCGTGCCGTCGGCCACCCCCCTTTCTAGGGGATTCGGCCAAGTGTCTTTGTCTGTATCTTTTGTCTAAGTCACTTTCCTTGGTGCTTCTTGGTGTCTCTCACCTTTGTAACTTTTTTATCTAATGCTTCTGATGCTTACTCTTGTCACATTCCTTTTTGTCCTATGCTCCAATGTCTCACCTTGGCCATTCCTTTCTATCTTTTGCTTGTCTCATCTTTGTCACTTTCCCTTGTAGGCTTATCTTCTGTCTCACTTTACCTTAGATTCACCTATGTTGTTCTCTTTGTTGCTCATTTTTGCCTCTTGCTTCTCTCTTGTCTGTGTCTCTATGTAATGTTCTCTTTCACCCTCACTTTTTACTTGCTGGTATCTCTGTTTCAAATTGTTAGCATTCTTGTAATTCTTTCGCTTTGTCTTGAATTTGTTAGCATCCTTGCAGTTCCCTCACAATAGCAAGTAAAATTTCTGGGAGCCGAGATGCTCCCTGAATTCCAAATCAATTGTATGCCTGACTGTCTGTTCATCTGTTGCAGCGCTCTGCCTAAAATCGCTACTCCTATTGTTGTAAAGTTTTCATGAAATGCAATAGCTAGCTCATGCTCAAGACTATAATACTTTTGTGACTTTCTTGTTATTGACTTTTTGAAAGTAATTTTAATTCCTTTAACACTTTTTGGATCTGTTCTTCTCAAGCAGTTTTGAAACTATTATAATATGCAATACAGTATTGGAAAGGTATTGTAAAGTAGCTATGGCAATTATATGTTTTTTTATTTTGAAGGCAATTTATTGAAGAAAAAAATCTGACTTATACAGTTTTCAGTTTTTATTCCATGCAAGACCATAATATGAATGTTCTTGTAGCTATATCGATTATCAGAATTATTATTATTATTATTATTTATTATTATTTATTACAATTGTGAATGATTTATTTATACTGATTGTTTCAATTTTTTAAATTTCTCCTACAATTTTGTAGCTTTCATTGCATGGAGTACTATAACAAGATGTAAAGTTCTTCAAAAAATGGATCAATGAAGTTTTGAATGAGTTTCAAATAGAACAATCTTAAGGAACGTGATTAATCTCTCCTTCAACATTAAACTCAATTAGCTAGTAGCTACTTAGATGAAACAACTTTTTCCTCAAGTCTTATCTTGGTCCTTTGAAATTATTGAACCAAAAATGTAATTTTAATCATAGACTATGTCATACATTATTAAGGTATCACAACAAGCAGTAGCTACATCATTGAAAATGTTTCTCTAGGATGGTGTTTTGAATGAGTTCTGTAGTGCGCTAATCTCGAGATGGATGAATGCTAGTAATCAACTTGAAGAGTACTTGGGATGGGGGTTTGTCTTTAGTTAATAACGCAGGGTGTAGATCTTGCTTAACCCGCGCCACCAATTGCGAAATCTGTGTCAGTAGAACACGACTTTCTGACCAAAACATTCTACACCTTGGACGCTTTCTGTTCATTGTGAAATTGTTGGTGTGATTGGTATTGAACTTTTTTCGTGACTATGTATGAACAACCCAACACTGGGTGGTGGAGTTGAGTTTGGAATTCAAACTGAACAAATATAATTAGTCTAATTAAATGGTGTCAATTAGCTACCACGTTTTATGTTTACCAGTAGCTAACAGATGATGCTTAGAGACATGATTGTGTTCTCTTTGGTGGACGATGTCTAGGTGCTGTACAATTGATTTGTTATTTCACTTCAGTCATTATCACGTTACACTATAACAGTCTGTCTTTCCATTTGTTAACTTCATTGTTGCATGCTTACATGAGTTTTCCAGTCTGTCGATCACTAGCGAGGTTTCGGTGTACTGCGATTTGTTTGTAATTCAAATCACAATTGTCAGAGAGTATCATGACATAATTTTTGAAATTGATGTTCTAGCAGGTAATGTCTGTGTTCCTACGTTTAATTTTTCTTTTTTTCTAGGCTAGACAACTTCACGAGAAGCAATTGGAACAACGTCATGTACCCAACAAGGGCAAGAAGAAGGATGAAAATGAAGGTTCTGTGTTTACAGAGGCAGACTTTGCCAGAGTCAGACCACGAGAAAGACCAAGGTTCTAATAGAGCAAATGTGTTCATTCTTTTCTTCACATTTCCTGATTGCTTTGGACCTATCCCTGGTACTTACTTGCCAACACGTTTGCTGCTGGTGTTGTACTGGAACACTTTGCAAATGTTCTGTGATTTGATTCATTTACAGATTGTGACTGAAAGACAATTTCAACCCATTTTTCAAAACCTCAGTTCTGTTTTTTAAACCGCTCGAAAATATCAGAACTATCACGACCTATATGTGTTCATTTGTAAGCCAACCCCCTATCATTGAGGTCATCCCAAGGGCTCTGCATTCTTCAGTACATGTGGTGAAGCATCACAAGGTAAGATACATGTTGCCAGTGTGGAAGCAGGTGGTCAATGAAGCCATTGCATTTTAGAGATAGGGTTGCCTTCCTCTTCTATTGCATGTGTCAGGATATGCTGTATGCTGTGCTGCATCAGGAGCATTGGACGCGTCTGTTTTTGTTATTTTAACTTTTTTACCTGATATTTGTTATTTGGGCTTGTATGAGCCAGATTTTGAGAACAAATAGTTACATCACTAACCCTGGTCACTTAGATCAGATTTTGTTCACAGTTCACACAATATAACGAGCTTGATACGCCTCTAGTTCAAACGGCGCTCTACCGCAGCACTACATGCCTTTGCACCTGCCGCAATTGTGGTAGTTATAATCTGTGATACGCCGCAAGGCAGAACTCATAGACCTATTCGTGGTGATCTATAGAATTTTAGTGAACATCAAACAATGATGTTACAAACTTGTATAGAATTATATGATTCGTTGCACTATTCTGTTTGTGGCATCACTTCAAATGGGTCTAATGGTTTGAAAATATGTCAAGATGTCTTCTGATATGCTTATTGATTCAAAGTTTCTATGGTTCTCAATGGACCTCAATATCTTGGATAGTACACCTGTCTGGCAACACTTGAGGAAATTGTAATCATTGCTTGTATTTATTTTTTAATTGTTCTTTTGTAGCTATGTATTGTATGTTCCTCCTCCCTCCACAAGAATGAGATCAGTGTTAACTTTATAAATCTTCTTAGTGTAGCTACATTACAGAATTTTGCGGGTGTTAGAGTTTCTCATTCTAACAGTCTTCTAAAAGTTTTTGAAGCTCCACGCTCTAGATTGACTGTATTCTTACTATTGCATAGAATTGCCTTGTTAAGCATATCAGTGGATTCTACTGTCTTTCATTTACCTTGTTGTTGGCTACCTACCCAATTTATTTTGCTTTGAAGGTTACTATTTGTAGTCATTTGTAGCTAAGAGATTGGCCCGTGCAATGAACATAGTGGACCTGGTCGTGCTGACACTGGTATAGAAGGCAAATAAAAACAATGAACTAGGCCTAACGCTATCAGAGCGTCTATGACTATATAAAAAGGCATTGTACCCTTATCGGTGCAGTCGCTATATACCTTGATGATGTGAACAATAGCTAATGATTTACTTTCACATCAGCTCTCTCGTGTTTGTAATCCCTGTCTAACCTGTGACACCTCGAGGCCCTCTACTCTGCTAAGATTATCCATTTTAGTTGTTATGTCTGCTTTTTCCACACTATCAGTGGCCATGCTGCTAAGCAAATGATTTGTTGAAGGAAAATAACATTTCTTTTAGATGGTATTTGAACAAGTTTTGCCTGTAGTATATCATATCAATTGATAAATTTCTGGGTATAAGACGTGCTGGCCTCAGTGGCACTGAGTCACGGTTACCAGAATAATTTGCATACCTTTGCTTTCGGCTGACTGCTCTTTGTGTCCAACCGAAAGCACCCCTGTTCCCAAAGAGCACAGTGATGATTTATTTAGAGAAAAACGTATGAGTTTTTGTTTGTTTCATAAGTAGTCGAATCTATTATTTCCGTACACACCGGTGTGCGTACCTACCATAATCACCGGCGTGCCTTACAAGGTAGCTTACGAAGGCTGACGCGCGGCCTCTTGTGGCTTGACGCCTCTATCGCACCAATCTAATCTTGAATATATTCTACTCCTGGGCTATGGGTGGTAGCTATCTAAATATTTGATCTGAAAGACAACGGCATACAGGTGTATATTGAGCGTTCAACATTTTTGCCTGTACATTTTCATAGAATAAATCTAGTTGTCCTTATGGGGTTAGTATGGCTAGGCACTACGTACAAAAGGTTATTCCTCTTCTGACCCTCAATCGTTTCCCACTACTCACATGGATACAGCCAGTGAACCACGATACTCTTATGCGTTCACAAGCACCTATTCGGCTTTCACTGGTTTACCCTCGCCTCATCACAGGTACTATACTCATGTCTTCGTACCCAGCCAGCCTATCGCACAACGAACTGCCATGAGAGGGAAAACAGTTCAGGATCACGTTAAACTCGTCCATCATTATAATTTTCTTCTTCTCGTCTTAGCACCCTCTTGCTTCCTTCATGCCCTTCACACCACCCCTCCATAACTGTTTCCCAACAAATTTTCATCCACTCACTTTTGATTTCATCAATCCGGTGGAGATGAACCCCTCAATATTAACGTTCTGCACTTGTCACATTTTTCGCCTATTTCCCTTCATCCATTATTCATGATTCTGAATCTCCGTGTACATTTCGTGCCCTACCAAGGAGCTTGCGATTACTCGCGTCGAGTCTTCAGTGGAAAAAAGCCCCTTATTTTAATCTACTCGTTCATTCTCTCGCAGATAATACTCGTCTCAACCGGTCTGATTCCCACATGCTCATCCCTGATTTCATCCGCAACACGACGAGCAAACTCACTACAATGAATGATCCTCCTGCCTTTCGAACGCTAGCGCAGGAGCACCGGTGGAGATGTTCCTTAATCTAATGAAATCAAATCAAATGTTCGCGGTAGTGGATCCTATTGCGCTTTGGTTACGGCATCTCGCACTGTCTGGAGAGTTGCAATGAGGCTTAAAGCAAATCTGGAGAGTTGCATCTCTAACGTATTATGTCAAAAAGGAAACGGTATTATTTATAATCCTTAATAGCCACATGCTCACGCTTTGTATTATAATGAAACTCTTGGTTGCGATCAGCCACTCAGTCGTTGTAGGTACTATATTTTGATTGATGTACGTTTAGCTGAATAATTTGTAACGGCAAACTTCGTGGTCTAAAGTAACGTACCATGATCAAAGCCTTGGAAGCTGCTTTGTAATTAATCTATAGTAATGCTTTCTCCATAGGCATGAATCTTATTTTGTTGAAGCGTTTAGTACATTCGAGTTTTTTGTGCCTCGGTTATTCCTGATTTTTTTTATGTCAAGTTGACAAAACACTGCACCCAACGGGGTAGTGCACAAAAGCTAACGTCCGAGCTACGGTAGAGATGAATTACTAATCTTGACAAAAATGCTCTCCATCTACAGACGGTGCGGATGAAAGGGATTTGCATCCCTTGCCTCCTAGCTACTTATGTCAGAGTTCCGATGAAGAAGGACCCCTTAATCTTATCCTAGCATCTAGTTGGCCATCTCAGGACACGTAAATCTACTCTGTTCTCCAACTTCTGCACCGTACCCGTTCAAATTCGAACATCGTGATTATTGATCTAACCTCTCGGGCGTCACGCCAGCCATGCCCCTCAAACATTTTATCTCAAAATAGTTTTTTTTTTTTTTTTTT
>SDVV010029751.1:0-11767 GCA_016164225.1 Gammarus roeselii | reverse complement strand
GCTCCCCACCCGTTCAACATCAGGGTGGGGGGGGGAGAGGTGAGGTCCCATGATGGTTACAGAACCATAGGGATGCTCTGCAGCACACATAAAGCCTTTTCGGGGCTGTGTGACTGAAGAGAGAGTTGCACACGGGAGTCCCCCCTGGGGGGACTCCAGGAGGTTCACTTCAATGCAAATTGAAGGATGGGCAGAGATTGCCTCTTTGAATCTCTAGTTCCTAGTAACTCCTTGTAACCTCTTCCATACATTACCACTTTCCAACAACAACTGCCGTTTCCATCTTTCACCACTTCCTCCTTTCCGGTCTCTCCCTTTCTCACCCTCTTCACCTCTTTCCAGAACATCTTTTTGTTCTCCTCAAAATTCTGGCACAACCGTCTGCCCCACCTGGCATCAGCGTCCTTTTTGGCTCTCCTCACCTCCCGCTTCACCTCGTTTCTCCTCTCTTTGTAACTTTCACAAGCCACCTCCGACTTCACCTGCAACCACCCCTCAAACGCACATCGTTTCCGTGCCACCGCCAGTTTGACCTCCCCGTTCCACCACTCACAGCCTTTCCTCCTGCACCCGCCCACACGGCGCACACCACACACCTTCTTCGCACATCTCAGCAACGCAATTTAACGTCTCTCATTCTTCCTCCACATCTCTCAGATCCTGTCCTCTCACGTTGTCATATTCTTCCTGCAACGCCTGCTGGAACTCCTCGGCTCTACTTTTCACATATAATCAACTCACTTTCACTACCTCTTTTCCTCCTCCCACTCGTTTGTTGCCCTTCCACTTCTGCTCCAGTTTTAACCTAGCTTCCACCAGCAGATGGTCAGACACTCCTCCACCCTCCCCTCTCAACACCCGCACATCCAACAGCCTCCCCACCACTCTCCTCGATATCTGCACAAAATTCATCAGTGCTCTCTCCACCATTGCACCATGGGCCAACCTTACTCATGTGTACTTGTGAATATCTCGCTTCTTGAACAAACTGTTCCCTACCACCAGCTCCTGCTCCATACACAGACCTATCAGGTTTTCTCCACTGTCATTTTAACCGGGAACGCCATACCTTCCTATCACATTCTCCACCATTTCATCTCCAACTCTCGCATAAAGGTCACCCAGTACAACTACATTGAAATTACCTCCAAAACTCTCAATACACTCACTCAAGTCAGTCCAGAATTGCTCCTTCCTCTCTTCACTCCTCTCGCTGCCAGGTCCGTAAGCACTCACAAATGCCCATCTTTCTACGCCTAACTTAACTTTCACCCACATAAATCTTGGGGACACCTCCTTCCATTCAGTAGCGCTACTAGCCAACCGATCACTCAAGATCAAGACCACACCTTCTCGTGCCCTACCTTCCTCCACACCAGACTTTCTTCCACTTACAACACCAAACTCACATTCGCCCTTACGTTTCAACTTTGTCTCACTCAGCGCCAACATACCCATCTTCCTCCTCTTTACATCACTCGTACTACAGCCACGCACATTCAGCGACCCTAACAATAGGGTTCGGAGAGGCGTGTGCCTCTCCTCCCCCCGCTCGTCTTGTCATCTTCGAGGAAAGGTTTTACAGTGAACGGGATTCCTAGCCCCTTCGCTTCGCTCCTTTTAGTCGCCTTCTACGTCACGCAGGGGTTACGATAGCACGATTCTACTCCCGGCTACGGGACACCCTTTTAGTCGCCTGCTACAACACGTGTGGATACGGTAGCAAGATTCTAACGCCCCGGCTCCTATTTGTGATTTTGTGAATAAGCGTTTTTTTTCGGTCTGTGCTCGCTTGCGCATGTGCGGACCATATGTAGTTGTAAACACAGTATTGCGCTACTGTCGGAGCTTACTTAGTCCGTGTAGCCGTGAACCTTGTACCAGACTCGACGATGCTTGCTAAACTGGCAATACATTACCGGGACTGGTTCCCAATTATCAACTCCCATATAACATCCCAATGGGATGAAATGTGGCAACAGAGTGGACAAAAAATGCTTTCAGTCAAACCCTCAGTCGGAGAGTGGAAAACAAAGTTCACCAACAGAAAAGATCAAGTGTTCATCAACCGCTTCTGCACGAGACACACGTGGATAACTCACAACCACCTGATGGATGTCGACACAGGACCAAACGCGCCACTTTGCTCCTGTTGCCACCAAGTGGCTATCAGCGTGAAACACTTACTGATGGATTGCAAAGCACTCGCGGCAACCCGACGAGCGTTCATAAATCCCCCGTGCAACCAACAAAGCCTACTCACTGACCCAACCTACCGTGAAAAGCTTATCGCTTTTGAAAAACACACCAGACTGTACGAAGCTGTCTAAACCCCAAACACCTGTGCAAATGAGGCGGTCTCTTCACCCCATTTCACACCGAGCTAACTATACATTTATGAAGATACGCGTTAACTCTTTAATTTCTTGGACGCGCTAGTACGCGAATATGCCACAATTGAAATATGTACTTGATTTCAGCTTGACGAGACTAAAATACTTTCGCACGCGAGGCCGTGCGAACTTACCTGAATCAGTGACGGTCGCGCTCTACGGGGGAGCCTATTATGACTCACGTTGAGGCTCCGGTGGAAATGAGGCTCAAATCAAATCAGATGAGAAGCTGTGTAGGCTAGAATCCGAGTTTGGTCCAGTGGGTGATAGGAAGAAGCTTCGAGTGAATTGGGTAAAAATTAAATAATGAAATGCGCGTGTGATGTCGATGCGAGCAGAATTAGTGTCCATCTCAATGGAGGGTTATTGGAGTAAGTTAAGTGTTTTTAAGTATCTGGGCTCCCATGTGCAGAAGACTGAACTAGTGGAAACTGAAGTGAGTCTGCGAATAAAGGAAGGGTGTAAAGTGTTGGGTATTCTGAAGAGTGTAACGAGGTGTAGGACGTTGGGGATTGAAGCGAAAAGAGGGTGTAGTTGTCCCAACTGTGCTCTACGGGGCTGAGACTTGGGGGCTGACTGCTGAGAGAAGGTTGAATGTCTTAGAGTATAAATGTTTGAGAAGCAAGGCTGGTGTGACGCTGAGAGACGATCAATAACTACGTGGTGCGAGTTAGAACGGGGATGGTGAAGAAAATGGAGAAGAGTGGATTCGCGTGTTCTGAGATTGTTCGGGCACATGGCGAGGATGGATTAAGGCAGATAGGTGAAAAGGGTGTTGAAGGCAGAGGCGAGTGGACGTAGGCCTAGAGGGAACCCGAAGTTTGAGTGGATGGACGGTGTGAAGCAGGCGTTAGGAAGGAAAGACTCGAGTGTGGAGGTAGCGAGAGAGCGTGCAATGAATAGGCGTGAGTGGAAAATTATGTTGAATGGATGATTTTTGACGCTGCCCTGATGTGCTTTCCCGTCCTTGGCATCTCGTTGAAACGGGAGGGTTGTGGGCGAAGTGACCTGGTCATCATGACGCGGCAGAGGTAAACCAGTCACACTGTCGGGCCTTGTTGTCGACACTGACCTCGGACCTCAATCGTGATCCGGAGAGTGTGTTGCGGGATCTTCCGGCCGGACCTTTTAGTCCAAAAGGGCTAAGTTGTGCGAGTATTTGAGAGGAGTGTGAGGTGTGCCTTGCCGTCGGCCACCCCCTCTCTGGGGATTCGGCTTAGCATCTGTAAAGTCTTGAGTCAAAGCACCTTAATAGTTGGGTAATTTGGTATAGATAATTTTCCTGATACTGAATCCAGGAGTTTGATTATTGATGTCACAATTCTGAAACGATCTTTTGCAGAGAGCAAACTCTATTATGAGTGACGTTTGATGGCGTGACTGACCTTGTGTTCGAAATTTTACTCTGTCGTTTTAAGTTATTTCACCAGTCCAGTCAATCGACTTATGGCTTATGTTTTGTAAACAAAGTTAATGTTATAATGGAACCGGCAGCAACGAGTGGGAGAAGTTCGAGCCTCGCACCAATGTCCTGTGGCTGCACTACTTGGTCGACAAGCTCATCAGCGAGTGTTACTACAAGAAAATTAAGACCAAAGTACACAAGACCAATCTCTCCAAGTTGAAGCAACTGCGGGATCGTGTTCTGCAGTATGACAGCGCGCGCCATCTTGCGGCAGAGGAGTGGAAGGAGCATGGCTGAAATGCAGCGGCACTATTCTTTCAATGGTCTACGGTTGTTTGCTGTTGATATAACCCTGTGACTAGTAATTCTATACGAACCTGTATTATTGTTGATCATTGACCTAATGTAGCTGTTACAGTTACCGTCGAATCACGAGGCGATGTTACGTGTAAATAATAGTGTTCAATTATTTTTTATTTCTGATGAATTGTTCGGTGCAATTTCTATTTTAAATCCACCTGTACCTGAACGGTGGAAAAATATCTTCCACCCCAGTCACATAGTAAGGTTGAATAAGGCTGCCTATTTCTGATGTTTTTTTTTCCTTGGCGAAAGAATTAGAACGGTGTTAGAAGACCGAGGTGTTGATGTACTTTAATTTAAAATTACAAAGGAAAATTGTTCACGTTCTTTTTAAACTATAACTTATTGAATATATTTTCATTGCAAATTGCCGTCTATTGTTCATAGTTTTTGAGTTATGAACTTTCGAATTGTTATCATTTTTCTGAGTCGGCATTTGTTAGGTTCACGGGCTGCATGGAGTCACGGCCCAACCGGGGGGGTGAACACGCTTATTTCCCTTCCGACTCCCCTCTTCTTCACCCTTTACTATTTCCCTTTTCTCCCCTATCCTGATTTGCTTGACTTTTTATTTACCTCATTTGCATCTTATGTTATGTTCAAATTTCATTGAACTTGTCTCGGACTTCTTCTTAACAACTCTTCTAATAGTCGCTGCACACAAACACACACACACACACATACACACGCACGCACAGACAGACTCACACACTCAAACATTCACCTACCGGTTCTAACTATTCTCCTTTCGGGTGACAAATAACAGCCAACTTGCGCTCTTTCTTTCATGCAGCCTTTTTCTACGACTATTTCTTCTTCTTTCCATTCTTGCTGTTCTCATGCGTGAAATTCCCTACACCTAGTGTAGATCTTATGCATGGGATCCCCGTTTTCTGTCTCTTCTTCATCTTCCCCCTCAGCAGGTGTTGGAGCGCGTTGCCCGCACCTTAAGGACTACTGCGGATCCTTGGGGCTTTGAAGCAGGGTAGGAAGTGTGTTATTTCTCCTTATTGCCATCCGGGGAGTGCTGGGATCATATGGTCTCAGCATCTTGGGAATTCCTGTACCTCCTGTGGCACCCGTTCATACCATAGACGTTCGCCGCGTAAAGGACTTTGACTTTGAGCAGTAGTAAACCTTAACTTGAACATTGAAAAAGAAGAAAAACAAAGACTAACTTACTGCAGGCCTGTTTGCTGGTTTGACATTCGGCGCCAGAAGGACGATGACTCCAGCGCGCTAGAAAGCCTCGTCACTCCAATCTAATCTGAGTCGTGATCACTTTTTCTAATGTCGCAAGAACCTTTACACATTGCCAAAAATGAAAGAATAACGTTTCTCAGCGGAAGGAAAAAGCATTTCATAAATACACGAACCATGAGATTTTGATCCTGTTGAGAGGCTTTTGTTTCCCTTTGGCCGTTGTGAACAGCTTCAGACGGGGAAATGTTTGCTTCTGCCCGAAATTATGTATTTCTCAGTCTAGGCCTCTAGTGCACCATCAGAAGTTAGAGCTGGTGCGTTAGTATTGTATTTACGTGTTTCAGCTAATAATTTTAGGGCTACTGCATTAGTATTGCATTTACGTGTTTCAGTTGATAATTGTAGAGCTACTGCATTAGTTTTGCATTTACGTGTTTCAGTTATTAATTTTAGAGCTACTGCATTAGTTTTGCATTTACGTATTTCAGTTAATAATTTTAGAGCTACTGCATTGGTATTGCATTTACGTATCGGTTATCATTTTTTGAGACCCATACGAAAGGCAACTTGGGGCGGATGGATGATTATTAATTTTATAGATCATTAACACTTTATTTTAATTTTTTTATTATTTATGTCGCGAGTGTGCTGGGTCGTGGCTTGGAACTGTTGGAAACGTATTGGCGGAGTTGGCAGTTGAGCCAGTTGCTATTTGCTGATGATACGGCCCTGGTTGCGGATTCAAAGGAAAAGCTATGTAGGCTAGTGTCTGAGTTTGGTAGAGTGTGTGAGAGGAGGGAGCTTCGAGTGAACGTGGGTAAGTGTAAAGTGATGAAATGCTCGAGGACTGTCGATGCGAGCAAAATTAGTGTCTTCCTAAATGGAGAGCTCTTGGAGGAAGTTCAGTGTTTTAAGTATCTGGGCTCCCATGGGGAGATAGCTTGGAGGAAGTTCAGTGTTTTAAGTATCTGTCTCCCATGTGAAGATAACTGAACTAGTGGAAACTGAAGTGAAGGCGCAAGTGGAAGAGGGGTGTGAAGTGTTGAGTGCACTGAAGAGTGTAATGAGCTGTAGGACGTTGGTGATGGAAGCAACGAGAGGGGTATGAGGGTGTTGTTGTCCCAACTGTGCTCTACTGAGCTGAGACTTGGGGGTGAGAGCAGAGGAGAGAAAAAGGTTGAATGTTTTCGTGATGAAATGTCTTAGGAGCATGGCTGGATTAACGCTGAGAGACCGGATCACCAACGACGTGGTTAGAATCAGTTCAGGGATGGTGAAGAAGTTGGAGGACAGAGTGGATTCGCGTGTTCTGAGATGGTTCGGGCACATGGAGAGGATGGATGAAGAGAGATTGGTGAAAAGGGTGATGAATGCGGAGGCGAGTGGTCGCAGGCCTACAGGTAGACCGAAGTTTGGATGGATGGATGGTGTGAAGCAGGCGTTAGGAAGGGAGACATGAATGTGGAGGTAGTGAGAGAGTGTGCAATGAACAGGCGTGAGTGGAGAATGGTTGTGGATGGTTGAGTTTGAAGCTGCTCTGATGTGCTTTCCCATCCCTTGGCATCACGCTGTCGGGATGGTCGTGGGTGGTGGGGCCCGGCCATTATGACGCGGCGGGAAGTAAACCAGTGAAAGCTGTCGGGCCCTGCTGCTGACAACGGATCCTCGGACTGCACTCGTGACCCTGAGTGTATGTTGCGGGGGTACCAGATGGACCATTTAGCACAGAAGGGCTTAAGTTGTGTGAGCGTATGAGGATGTGAGCTGGGCCTTGCCGTCGGCCACCCCCCTTTCTGGGGGATGCGGCCTAGTGTCTGTATTATTTCTTCCTCCATGGGATCCTATATTTATTTGTGCCCTTTTGTCATGGTAATCAATTTTGTATTAGTTACATATTTATACATCGTTAGACGTCAGCAGGGGCCTTGGGTGAATTTGTGCGACGACTTCGCGTCGGTGGCCTCAATAAACGCAAAAGAAACTACTACTACTACTACTACTACTCCTCTATGTTGAACCTACTCTGAATCTACGTTGAACCTACTCTGAATCTACGTTGAACCTACTCTGAATCTACGTTAAACCTACTCTGAATCTACGTTAAACCTACTCTGTATCTATGCTAAACATACTCGGTATCTATGCTAAACCTACTTGGTATCTATGCTAAACCTACTCGGTATCTATGCTAAACCTACTCGGTATTCACGTTAAACCTACTCGATAACTACGGTAAACCTACTCGATAACTACTTTAAACCTACTCGATAACTACATTAAACCTACTCGATAACTACGTTAAACCTACTCGATAACTACGTTAAACCTACTTGATAACTACGTTAAACCTACTTGATAACTACGTTAAACCTACTTGATAACTACGTTAAACCTACTCGATAACTACGTTGACCCTACTCTGGATCTTTGTTGACCCTACTCTGGATCTACGTTGACTCTACTCGGGATCTACGTTGATCTTACTCGGGATCTACGCTGACCTTACTCGGAATCTGCGTTGAACCTACTCGGAATCTTCGCTGCACCTACTCTGCCACTCTTCACTTGCCCCAAGGGGAAGCGTGTATCAATTTAGCGCTGGGACTTCTGCTACAAAAGGCTAACTACATATATATATATAAAACCTTACTGCCTTCTGTGATGCACCACAGTTTGTTGCTAATTGATTGATCGCACGAATAATTTGTTACTGTATTATATCTCACATTATCGGCTAAATGAAATGTACTATATCTTGGTTGCAGATAACTTGATGAGATTTATTTAAAAGGTCTGAATTATAAATTTTATAAGAGCCTTCGGAATTATAATTTTTTTTAAAGCTGAGACGAAGGGTCTTGAGGGACCCAGGGAGCTCGGGAAGAACCGGGGGACTTCGGTTACCCTCCGGGATCCGTCGGGCTCTATTGGGACCCAAGGGACCTCTGCCCCCCAACCTATCCCCTTGAACAAATAATGCGAAATCAATAATCCGAGCAGTTTTTCTGCCCGTGATGAACCTGCCCCTACTTTCTTCACGATCCACAATTTTGTCTGCTTGGCATAATATGTATAATATTCTGGGGTTGACCTGGACTGTGTAGCTATAAACCCTGTGACGCGTTGTGGTCTGAGTTGATCTGGTCCGTGAAGCCGTAGACCTTGTACTAACTTCGACTATACTATCTGTGCGCACCTTGTAGCCGGGACGTTAGAATAGTATCTGTGTTGCCTTGTAGCCGGGGCGTTAGAATCCTGCTACCATATCCACCGCGTGCCGTAGAAGGCGACTTGAAGGGCGCCCCGTAGGGGGAGTAGAATCGTGTTACCGTAACCCCTGCGTGTCGTAAAAGGCGACTGAAAAGGGCGGAGCGAAGGGACTAGGTATCCCGTTCTCTGTAAAACCTTTCCTCAAAGACTGCAAGACGAACCTTATTGTTGAAGTCGCTAAATGTGCGTGGGTGTAGTACGAATGAGGTAAAGAGGAGAGAGATTGGTGAGATGTTTTTGAGGAAGAAGTTTGATGTGTTGGTGCTGAGTGAGACGAAATTGAAAGGTAAGGGCGGATGTGAGTTTGGTGTGGTGTGTGGAGGAAGGTTGGGCTCGAGAAGGAGTGGTCCTGATATTGAGTGATCGGTTGGCTAGTAGCGTTAACTAGTGGAAGGAGGTGTCCTCACGATTGATCTGGGTGAAAGTTCAGTTAGGCGTAGAAAGATGGGCATTTGTGAGTGCTTACGGACCTGACAGCGAGAGGAGTGAAGAGGGCATGGAGCAATTCTGGACTGACCTGAGTGAGTGTATTGAGAGTTTCGGAGGTAATTTAATGTAGTTGTACTGGGTGACCTAAATGCAAGAGTTGGAGAACGTGCTAGAAAGGTATGGCGTTCCCGGTAGAATTGACGGTGGAGAAAACGTGATAGGTCTGTGTATGGAGCAGGAGTTGGTGGTTGTGAACAGTGTGTTCAAGAAGCGAGATATCCACAAGTACACATGGGTAAGGATGGCCCGTGGTGCAGTGGTGGAGAGAGCACTGATGGATTTTGTGCTGATATCGAGGAGAGTGGTGGGGAGGCTGTTAGATGTACGGGTGTTGAGGGGAGGGTGGAAGAGTGTCCAACCAATTGCTGGTGGAAGGTGTATTAAGAGTGAAGTAGAAGTGGAAGAGCAACAAACGAGTGGGAGGAGGAAGAGAGGTAGTGAAAGTGAGTGAACTGAATGTGAAAAGTAGAACCGAGGAGTTCCAGCAGGCGTTGAGGGAAGAATATGACAACGTGAGAGGACAGGTCCTGAGAAATGTGGAGGAAGAATGGGAGACGTTAAGGGATGCGTTGCTGAAATGTGCGAAGAAGGCGTGTGGTGCGCGTCGTGTGGGCGGGTGCAGTAGGAAAGGTTGCGACTGGTGGAACGAGGAGGGCAAACTGGCGGTGGCATGGAAAAGAGGAGCGTTTGAGGAGAAGTTGCAGGTGTAGTCGGTGGTGGCTTATGAAAGATACAAAGAGAGGAGAAACGAGGTGAAGCGGGTGGTGAGAAGAGCCAAAAAAGACGCTGATGCCAGGTGGGGTAGACTGTTGTGCCAGAATTTTGAGGAGAGCAAAAAGATGTTCTGGAAAGAGGTGAAGAGGGTGAGAAAGAGGGAAACCGGAAAGGAGGAAGTGGCGAAAGATGAAAACGACCAGTTGTTGTTGGAAAGTGGTGATGTACGGAAGAGGTGGGCCGAGTATTTTGATGAGTTGTTGAATGGCGAGAATGACAGAGATGCTGACAATGTTGCTGTGGATGGTGGTGCTCGGATGCCAGTTATGGGAGAAAGACTTGTGGCGGACATTACCAGGGAAGAGCTGCAGGGGGCGGTGGAGTTGATGAAAGCAGGGAAAGCCCCTGGTTTGGATGGCGTTGCGACCGAGTGCCCGAAGAAGAGTGGAGTAACGATTGTCGAATAGTTGATGAGGTTACTGAACTTGTGTTCTGTGGCAGGCGTGGTACCGATTGAGTGGCACAGTGCCTGCATTGTTCCGCTATTTAAGGGCAAAGGAGATAAAAATGGATGCTGCAACTAGAGAGGTATCAGTCTGTTATGTGTGGTTGGTAAGATGTACGGGAGAGGGCTGATCAAAAGGATTAGAGACTACGGACTGTAATTGGAGAGGAACAGTGTGGCTTTAGGAGTGGTGAAAGGTTTGCCGATCAGATTTTTGCAGTGAGACAGGTCTGTGAGAAGTACCTTGCCAAAAGAAAGAATGTGCTCTGGGCCTTTTTGGATCTGGTGAAGGCATACGACAGGATTGACAGGGATGCGCTGTGGAGGATGTTGCGTTTATATGGAGTGGACGGACATCTGTTGAAAGCGGTGCAGAGATGCAATGTTGGCAGTCGATCATGTGTCAGAGTGGGAAGCGAGATGAGTGATTGGTTCACGGTGAAAGTGATCTGAGACAGGGCTGCGTGATGTCTCCCTGGCTGTTCAACCTCTATATGGATGGAGTGGTAAGGGAGGTGAACGTGAGTGTGCTGGGTCGTGGCTTGAAACTGTTGGAAGCGAATGAGCGGGGTTTGCAGTTGAGCCAGTTGCTATTTGCTGATGATACGGCCCTGATAGCAGATTCAGAGGAGAAGCTATGTAGGCTAGTGTCTGAGTTTGGTAGAGTATGTGAGAGGAGGAAGCTCCGAGTGAACGTGTATAAGAGTAAAGTAATGAGATGCTTGAGGACTGTCGATGCGAGCAAAATTGGTGTCCCCCTAAATGGAGAGCTCTTGGAGGAAGTTCAGTATTTCAAGTATCTGGCTCCCATGTGGAGATAACTGAACTAGTGGAAACTGAAGTGAAGGAGGGGTGTAAAGTGTTGGGTGCACTGAAGAATGTAATGAGCTGTAGGACGTTGGATATGGATCAAAGAGAGGGCTGTGTGAGGGTGTTGTTGTCCCAACTGTGCTCTATGGAGCTGAGACCTCGGGGGTGAGAGCAGAGGAGAGAAGAAGGTTAAATGTTTTCGAGATGAAATGTTTGAGGAGCATGGCTGGAGTAACGCTGAGAGACCGGATCACCAACGACATGGTTTGAATCGGAACAGGGATGGTGAAGAAGTTGGAGGACAGAGTGAATTCGCGTGTTTTGAGATGGTTCGGGCACATTGAGAGAATGGATGAATGGGAGATTGGTGGAAAAGGTGTTGAAGTCGGAGGCGAGTGGACGTAGGCCTTGAGGGAGACTGAAGTTTGGGTGGATGGATGGTGTGAAGCAGGCGTTAGGAAGGAGAGACATGAATGTGGAAGTAGCGAGAGAGCGTGCAATGATCATGCGTGAATGGAGAATGGTTGTAAATGGTTGATATTGACCCTGCTCTAATGTGCCTTCCGGCCCTTGGCATCCCGTTGTTCGGATGGTCCAGGGTGGGGGGGGGGGGGG
>SDVV010029750.1:0-11767 GCA_016164225.1 Gammarus roeselii | reverse complement strand
TTTATATATTTATATATTCCGCATTAATTCACCGGGTTTTCCTCCGCCACCTTGATAATGCTTGTATCGCTTATAAATCTGTTGAAATTGGTTATTGGACTGACTGTACGAGAGTGCGTGCATGCCTGCGGTGATGCCTGCAGCGACGGGCTGGTGTATCGCGCCCTCAGTGAAGCTCTGAACTTAAAAGAGAGCAAAAACACATCGAAGTGTTCATATTAAGATATGCAGTTAGATAAATTAGTTCGTGTAACTGTGACCCAGTCCCTATGAACCGTAGAAAAGATCGGGTTCAGGCGGGCCAAATACACCGGCATTACAATGTGAGGGGGCTGCACGTATTACTGTTTTGTCCCGGAACTTATTTATGACGTTACGCCGTTGATGATTTGTCTCAAAACTTATTTTGACGTTGATTGGCTTATCCGGGCACTGGCGCGCGCCCTACGGGGGAGCCTATTATGACTCAAGTTGAGGCTCTGGTGGAAATGAGGTCCAAATCAAATCAAATCAACCGGGCACTGGCAATGATATCATTCTGTTACCCGTTTACCGGAAACGACTTTATTGCTCGTAAGTTTGTTATATTGTTCTGCCTGTCTTGTTCATGTTCCGATGAAACTGAAAATGTGACGTCATGAAACTTTTTAAATCTAGATGATCCAATGAAATGAAGCAGTATCGAAGTCAGAAAATAAAATTCACATGACATAAGTGTAACTTCTCACTAATTCCCGCCGGTGCTGTAGTCAATATTCACCCAAAATATATTCCACTGTCAGGGCAATCGAACCTCAGATCTGCATCCGAGAATGTTACGGAGCCACTACGAAATCATAAGTAGTGCCTTAGGTCTTCAAAAGGTCAATGACTATTGGAATTTTTCTAGAAGATTGGAAAACAGCAAACATCACAGCCATATTCAAGAAGGGGAGTAGGAAATAGCCAGGAAACTATAGACCAATCAGTCTCACATCTGTGGTCGTTGAAACCTTTGAAAGGTTGATAAAAAGAAGCATGACATGTCACTTTGAGAGAAACCACCACGTCAAGGAAACCCAACACGGATTCAGAAGCAAACTTATCTGCCTCTCCAATCGCCAACAACGAGGTCAATGCAATATGCGATGAAACCAAAGCTGTCGACCTCATTCATTCTGACTTTCAAAAAGCGTTTGATACGGTCTCCCATACATGTCTACTGAAAAAAGTGGAGGCGCTCGTCATAACTGGAAACTTAGCCGGGTGGCTCCCTGGGGTGCTCTCGAATTTGGTAACGGGTCTGTATCGGACAAGGAAAAAGTCAGTGGGCTGAGGTAAAATCAGGAGTATCCCAGGGAGTGTTCTTGGGCACCTTCTCTTCATAATTTATATAAATGACCTGGACACCGACATCGTTGGCAAGTTAACAAAATTGGCCGACGACACTAAACTCTGTTACAAAGCGGACTGTGAGAAAATCGCATAACCATGAAAAGGATCTTGATAAACGAATGGACTGGTCTGATAGGAGGCAAATAAACTTCAATGTTGAAAATTGTACTGTTATGCACATTGGATAACAAAATCAAAATTCTGATTACTTGATATCAGCCAGCATATGACCGAATTCTACCAACAATGAGACCTTGGACTATTGATCTTGAAGATCTCAAGTGGAAAAACTATGTGGAAGTTAACTACAAGAAAGGCAACAGAGTCCTTTGCATTATAACCAGAAACTTCCACTACAAGTTCAAGGACATCGTGCTTCCATCGCATACTTCACTTGTCAGGAATCAAATGAAATTTTCAGTATAATTTTTCCTCATCTGAGAAGGGATATTAACAAAATCGAATGAGTTCAGCATCGAACAACTAAAATTATTCCGGAGCTGAGAAATAAGTATTTTTCCACGGAGACTCAACGAACTTAAACTGATACCGCTTGAACAAATACGATTTAGAGGCTAGCTAATAAAAACCTTCAAATACCAGAGCTAGTCATTACGGCCTCTATGAACGAGATTATAACCCAAGGAACATGATTAGCGGGAAAAAACTTCTGCTAAAACCATTCCGAGCACCAGTGGCTGTGAACTTCTTTCCCATCAAGATACCAACAATTTGGAACCGCCTACCACACGATGTGGTTAACAGTAATTACGTAAACTCCTTTATAAACCGCCTCGACAAGCACTGGGAGACCAATCCACCTCCTTATTAAGAAAATGTGACGTTAGGACTATTGCCGCCAAGGTGGCAACAACATCAGTTGGAGCCTTCAGCATCCGGCAGCCCAGGAACGATGGGCACCTCATCTAGGCTGGGCTAGTTGCACTGCAAATTCAATTTTGGAGTATTATTAGAATGGACTCATCTGCCCGTCCCAGGTTACTTTTACTACACCTACTACTAAATAAAATTTTCCACTTCTGAGCCAACTTTTGTCTTGAGTTCACCTTTAATTTCAATCATCTTGGGTGAACATGAACATTCCTCAGTGCCAGGAAGATTGACACTAACGCAGGAATGAACGTAAAATGGTAGAGGAGCAACTCAGAAAATTCAATCCCAGTGAGAAAATTGTGGTCAGCTGTTAGGTCGAAGAAGTTCTTCTATCAACATGATGGTGCTCCTGCTAACTTATTCCAAAGAGTGTCCCGCATTTTTATAGAATAAATTTCCGGAGCGAGTAATCACCCGACGACCAAAGCAACCTTGGCCCCCTCATAGCCCAAACCTCAGCCCGCTCGACTCCTGGTTTTGGGGAGAGATGGAATCCATCGTTTATCCATTGTCCACGCCAACAATAATGGTCATTTGATGCATAAAGACATGTAAAGTCCCCTCTTTTTCAATCTGTTCCATTATTTCAAAGTTTAAAACGTTGTAAAATGCTGATTTTTTGAAGCGTTGAAATTGTTTAAAAAATTACAAACACCCTTCAAATGTCATCTGTGTGTATGATGTAGAATTCTGAGCGATATGCCCTTTTCAGTTCTATCTGTGTAACTTCATGTTTGTTGCTTCTGAGGACCACAATTACATTGTCAATGTAACCATACCCCTTTCTGATTAATCTACTCCCCGTTGGAAAGGCACCGGTAAATGCTGATTGGTTGCTGTCATATCCCTCCATTTCGTCAATCACAGCGCTCAGTTTTGACTGCCACATCCTACCATCACCGCCCAAATTCAATTAGTTAATTGCTAACCTGAGCCTGGGCTGCGGAGTTCACGACCTTCTCGTTAGCAACACCCACCGCAATAACTGATCCAACGTCCATCACCGAAATCGATATCGAACTTGACTAATACGAATAAGTCAAAATAAGCTCAGAGAATTCATTCCAGAGGAAGCAGTTCATCGGCCGCGTCGCATTGGGCCTCACGGTCACGGGTGGCCAACTAATTCGGTGCTCTGGCGACGGACGGCACGGCGAGTAAATCCCTTCGGAATTGATTTCCTGGAACGGGAATTGAGGTATGTCAATGTATATTGATTATCAAGGGTGATTGTGTTGGTATGAATGATTATCAAGGGGGATTGCGTTGGTATGAATGATTATCAGAGGTGATTGTGTTGGTATGAATGATTATCATGTGTTATTGTGTTAGTGTGAATGATTATCTGGGGTGATTGTGTTGGTATGAATGATTATCAAGGATGATTGTGTTGGTATGGATGATTATCTGGGGTGATTGTGTTGGTATGAATGATTATCAAGGATGATTGTGTTAGTATGAATGATTAATTGGGGTGATTGTTATGGTAGGAATGATTATCAAGGATGATTGTGTTGGTATGAATGATTATCAAGGGTGATTGTGTTGGTATGAATGATTATCAGGGGTGACTGTGTTGGTATGAATGATTATCAGGTGTGATTGTGTTAGTGTGAATGATTATCTGGGGTGATTGTGTTGGTATGAAGGATTATAAGGGGTGATTGTGTTGGTATAAATTTTTAAACGAAAAAGTTGCAACATATCGAAAAAATTAAAAATTGTATTATTTATTATTATTATGATTTCAAGGAACAATGAAGTAAGGCTCAAAAAACGCTTCTTCTGATGAACTGGCGTGACATCATAATATTGGTCAAATTTTAACAATTTTTTCCGATGGTAACAGTGTAATTTTTTTTTTTAAAACATCATATGTTTCCAAATGCTAATGCATCTTTACAGCTGTAAAAAATCACTGAAACGTAGCTGCGGCAACGCCAGTCTATGAGGCGTCATCAGTGTTCGAATCTAGGCATCACACCTCGGTCAAGTGGGTGGTGAATCTAGTCTATTATTTCAGCCTCGCTGTGATTGCCTGCCTCATTCAGATCTCCAGCTTAGAAGGAAACAGCTGAATGTCAATACATACACCTAACATCATTACATACACCTAACATCATTACATTCACCTATCATCATTACATACACAGAATATCATTACATCATCACATACACCTAACATCATTACATACACTAAACATCATCACATACATTTAACATCATTACATACACCTAACATCATTACATTCACCTATCACCATTACACACACAGAACATCATTACATACATCTAACATCATTACATACACCGAACATCTTTACGTACACCCAACATCATCACATACACCTAACATCATTACAACACTTAACATCATTACATACGCCCAACATCATCATTTACTTCAGTTCATCAATTATTTTAGAGAACTTGTATTCATAATTGTAGATGTGTGACAAAATGATGAATATTCCTCGACCGCAAAGGCAGGTCGACTCTTTGCATTTTGGGCTGCATGAATTAATGTTTATGCAAGCAAGAAGAAAAGGACTGGTAAAATTGAAATTGATATAAGCCTCATGAGGGATTGTGCACAACTCCCAAACTTGGAATTCAATTCCATAGGATTTCGATTCAGTAAATTGAAAAGGAAATCGAATCCTCCTAAGCTGTCTGTTATTTACATTCAATGTCATTGAAGAGACCTACGTGAGGGAATCTTCCATGCCGAATGAAGCATGGGGTTATAAAACCAACTCCATCCGAGCGCGGGCCTTCACATGGACGCATTATCTACATATTGTGGGAATGTAAGGAGTTTGATTACCAACAGATATGAGCAGATCGTATAATCTCGATGCCTTACGTGATAGTATTATTTATCGTTCATGAAGCGTCACTGTACAATGTTTCCTCTTACAAGCTCGGTGACAAACGCCTCCTTTTAGCAGCTCCAGCAAGCTCCAGCGATATATTAAACAAGGAACTGATGCTGAAGCAACGAATTTGTTCGATAAATTTACATCGGAAAATTTGCATGGCATCACAATTTCATTTTTCGGTTTGTTACTCCACAGATCAGTTTTGTGTCCGACCGTGACCATCGCTCAACCGCCAGTTGGTTTTAGATTCGAAGTAGGGTCATGGGTAAGCCCTTCTCTCGAAGTAGGGTCATGAGTACACCCTTCTCTAGAAGTAGGGCCAGGGGTAAACCATTCTCTCGAAGTAGGGTCAGGGGTAAGCCTTTTTCTCGAAGTAGGGTCAGGGGTGAACTCTTCTCTCGAAGTAGGGCAGGGGTAAGCCCTTCTCTCGAAGTAGGGTCAGGGGTAAGCCTTTCTCTCGAAGTAGGGTCAGGGGTAAGCCCTTTCCTTCTTTCAACGTAGCGCCCATCTGCATGGGGTCGTAAAAGGGGAGATTCGGAAAGATTTCTTTCACATTTTGCCTAAATACGTTCCAGATAAAATAAATATATCTAGATTCAGCGACATTTTATAGAAGAACACCGTGCTGAGATCCTACATCTTTGCTGCTCTGCTACTTCTCTGTTGTCGGAGCGGCACGGGGAAGAATAGTCAGTTTATCCTTGGAATACTCTGAATAAATGAATACAGCACAATGCTAGGGTGCAAGACTGCAATTTTTTTGTGAAATGTGACTAAATATTGAAGAATTTGTGACGCACCATCGTTAATAGGAGCATTAGTGATGCACCATCGTTGATAGGAGCATCAGTGATGCACCATTGTTGATAGGAGCATTAGTGATGCATCATCGTTGATAGGAACATTAGTGATCCACCATCGTTGATATGAGCATTAGTAGTATCAGTGATGCACCATCGTTGATGGGAACATTAGTGATGCACCATCGTTGATAGGAGCAATATTGATGCACCATCGTTGATAGAAGCATTAGTGATGCACCGTTGTTGATATAAACATTAGTGATGCACTATCGTTGATAGGAGCATTAGTGATGCACCATCGTTGATAGGAGCTTTAGTGATGCACCATCGTTGATAAGAGCATTAGTGACGCACTATCGTTGATAGGAGCATTATTAACGCACCATCGTTGATAAAAACATTAGTGACGCACCATCGTTGATAGGAGCATTAGTGTTGTACCATCTTTGATAGGAGCATTAGTGATGCAACGTCGTTGATAGGAGCATTAGTGATGCACCATCGTTGACGGGAGCATTAGTGATGCACCATCGTTGATAAGAGCAATAGTGATGCACTATCGTTGATAGGAACATTAGTGATGCACCATCGTTGATAGGAGCATTAGTGATGCATTATCGTTGATATGAGCATTAGTGATGCACCATCGTTGATAAGAGCATTAGTGATGCACTATCGCTGATAGGAGTATTAGTGATGCACCATCGTTGATAGGAGCATTAGTGATGCACCAAAGTTGATAGAAACATTAGTGACGCACCCTCGTTGATAGGAGCAATAGTGACGCACCTTCGTTGATAGGAACATTAGTGATGCACCATCGTTGATAGGAGCATTGGTGATGCACCATAGTTGACATGAGCATTAGTAATACACTGTCGTCGATATGAGCATTTGTGATGCACCATCGTCGATAAGAGCATAAGAGATGCACCATCGTTGATAGGCGCATTATTGATGCACCATCGTTGATATAAGCGTTTGTGATGCACCATCGCTGATAGGAGCATTAGTGACGCACCATCGTTGATAGGAGCATTAGAGATGCACCATTGTTGTGGGGAGAATTATTAATGAACCATCGTTGATAGTAGCATTAGTTATGTACCAACGTAGATAGGAGTATTATTGTACCTTTTCGAGACGTTTCTGAACAACACGAGTTGGAAAAACATCGTTTTCTAACCAAAGTAAACTTGAACGATTGTTATTTCAGGGTGTGAAACAATAATGATAATTGAAAAAAGTTTAAGCTGCTAGTTAACTTTCGCGCACCGTTACACTTTGAATTACATTCGTCCCAAGTGTCGTAGTTCATCTAGATGCGCGGAAGCCTCTTAAATTGGTTCATTAGCTTCGCCACCTTCTTGTTCGATTACAGATTTTGAGACGCCGCTGCAAAGAGCGCATCTATACCCGGCGGACACTCAGTGTTATGTAAGACATTGCCACGGGTGGAAGCGTAGCTTGCACCTTCTAAATATGCTCGCTGCTGCTCGTGCAGAGGCATAGCCGGCGGTGACTCCGACAGACCAATTACAGAGAAAGAGTTGTGCAGGAACCTGCCTCTCTTGACGTAGTCTAGTGTCTTTGTTGACACGTTACATGCAAGACATCGCCAGCAAACGAGGAAAAGCTCTAATATTATATCACGCTAGGACAAACGTTCACACAAACACCGCTCTTGAAGACGACCTTGCTTAGAACTTGTTCTCGATGTTGCAGAGGTGTGTTCATCTTACGTCGCGCGTTCTTGTTGTTCTTGAAGTTCATCTTTTCTCATAAAAGTTTCAATGAAAAGAAGTGCATAGAGTCTATCGTTTATTGTCTCTAATTTTCTCTCACGATCTCGTTCATTCACCCGGAAAATGGGCTTCGCATTTGTTTCATGTTGAAAGCTTCAAATAACTTGCCTTATAATCGCAAAATTCAACTTCAGAGCATAAGTTCGTAAATTAGAACACCAGGAAGAGGAAGTGAAATGTAGATTACAAGCAATACAGATTGCAATTCCACGTAACTTGTTTTTGAATAAGTGCATTGCTGCAGTTCAGAAGAAATTGGACCCTCTCAGCATGATGCAGAGTGAAGCTGATGTTTCACCAGTTGCATCTTTGCGGTTTTTACTATACTATATTTCTACGGGTTGGACGTGTGGGGGGGAAAGGGGTGGTTGACGCAGCAAGGGTAACCCCGAAAAGCTGTTGGGCCCTGCTGTTGACACTGAGCTCTGACCTTACTACTGGCCAAATGTGTATGTTGAGGGATTTAAAATTGGAATAGATATTAAATCCCTGATTGAAATAGATTAGGTACCGGGGAATTCAATATTGAAATAGATTAGGTAGCGGGGAAACTTCTTTAAACTCAAATACAGATACAGACAATAAGCCGCATCCCACAGAAAGGGGGGTGGTCGACAGCAAGGCGCACCTCACACCCTCATACGCTCACACTCACACGACTTAACCTTCTCGGGCTAAAGGTTCATGCCGGTAACCCCGCAACATACACTCCGGGTCACGAGTGCAGTCCGAGGATCCGTTGTCAGCAGCAGGGCCCGACGACAGTTTTCACTGGTTTACCCCCGCCGCGTCATAATGACCGCCCTCCCCTCCCACCAACGACCATCCCGACAACGAAATGCCAAGGGTGGGCAAGCACATCAGAGCAGCGTCAAAATCAACCACATACTAACATTCTCCCCTCACGCCTGTTCATTGCACGCTCTCTCGCTACTTCCCATTCATGTTTCTCCTTACTAACGCCTGCTTCACACCATCCATCCACCCAAATTTCGCTCTACCTCTAGGACTGCGACCAATCGCCTTCTCATTCATCACCCTTTTCACCAATCTCACTTCATCCATCCTCTCCATGTGTCCGAACCATCTCTGAACACGCGAATCCACTCAGTCCTCTAGCTTCGTCACCATCCCTGTTCTGATTCGAACCACGTCGTTGGTGATTCGGCATCTCAGCGTTACTCCAGCCATGCTCCTCAAACATTTCATCTCGAAAACATTCAACCGACTTCTCTCCTTTGCTCTCACCCCCCAAGTCTCAGCTTCGTAGAGCATAGTTGGGACAACAACACCCTCATGCAGCCCTCTCTTTAAGTCTATTCCCAAAGTCCTACAGCTCATTACACTCTTCAGTGCACCCAACACTTCCCATACCCTCCTTCACTTCAGTTTCCACTAGTTCAGTCATCTCCACATAGGAGCCCAGAAACTTAAGACACTGAACTTCCTTCATGAGCTCTGCATTTAGGGGGACACTAATTTTGCTCGCATCGATAGTCCTCGAGCATCTCATTACTTTGCTTTTATCCACGTTCACTCGAAACTTCCTCCTCTCACACACTCTACAAATCTCAGACACTAGCCTACATAGCTTCTCCTCAGAATCCGCAACCAGGGCCGTATCATCAGCAAATAACAACTGGCTGAACTGCCAACTCCGCCCATTCCCTCCCAACAGTTCCAAGCTACCTTTCAGCACACTCGCGTTCACCTCCCTCACCACTCCATCTATATAGAGGTTTAACAGCCAGGGAGAAATCACGCATGTTTGGTTTTTCTCAAACCCACTTTCACTGTGAATCAATCATTCACCTCGCTTTCCACTCTGACACATGCTCGGCTGCCAACATAGAAACTCTGCACCGCTTTCAACAGATGTCCGCCCACTCCATACAAACGCAACACCCTCCACAGCACTTCCCTGTCAATCCTGGCGTATGCCTTCTCCAGATCCACGAAGGCCCATAACACATACTTTCCTTTGGCAAGGTACTTCTCACGGACCTGTCTCACTGCAAAAATCTGATCGGCACACCCTCTACCACTCCTAATGCCACACTGTTCCTCTCCAATTAAGTTGTCGGTTCAGTCTCTAATCCTTTTGATCAGCAGTTTCCCGTACAGCTTACCAACTACACATAACAGACTGATACCTCTCGAGTTGTAGCATTCATTTATATCTCCTATGCCCTTATATAGTGGAACATTGCAGGCACTGCGCCACTCAATCAGTGACACGCCTGCCACAAAACACAAGTTCAGAACTTCACTAACCATTCGACAATTATTATTCCACCCTTTCTCAGGCACTCGGTCACCAAGTCATCCAAACCAGGGGCTTTCCCTGAGTTCATCACCTCTACCGCCTCCTGAAACTCTTCCCTGGTAATGTCCGTCACAAATCTTTCTCCCAAAACTGGCATCCGAGCACCACCACCCACAGCAACAATGTCAGCCTCTCTGTCTTCCTCGACATTCAACAACACATCAAAATACTCGGCTCACCTCTTCCGTACGCCACCACTTTCAAAAACAACTGGCCATTTTCATCTTTCACCCCTTCCTCCTTTTCGGTCTCTCCCTTTCTCACCCTCTTCACCTCTTTCCAGAACATCTTTTTTGTTCTCCTCAAAATTCTGGCACAACCGACTGCCCCAACCGGCATCAGCGTCCCTTTTGGCTCTCCTCACCACCCACTTTACCTCGTTTCTCTCTCTTTGTAACTTTTATAAGCCACCACCGATTTCACCTGCAACCACTCCTTAAACGCTCCTCTTTTCCGTGCCACAGCCAGTTTGACCTCCTCGTTCCACCACTCGTAACCTTTCCTTCTGCATCGGCCCCACGGCGCGCACCACACACCTTCTTCGCACATCACAGCAACGCATCACTTAACGTCTCCCATTCTTCTTCCACATCGCTCAAGTCCTGTCCTCTCACGTTGTTATATTCTTCCCTCAGCGCCTTCTGGAACTTCTTGGCTCTATTTCTCACATCCAGTACACTCACTTTCACTACCTCTCTTCCTAATCCCACTCGTGTGTTGCCCTTTCACTTCTGCTCCACTCTTAACCTTCCTTCCACCAGCAGATGGTTAGACACTCCTCCACCCTCCCCTCTCATCACTCGCACATCCAGCAGCCTTCCCATCACTCTCCTTGGTATCAGCTCAAAATCCATCAGTGCTCTCACCACGGCCTATCCTTACCCATGTGTACCTGTGGATATTTCGCTTCTTGAAAAAACTGTTCCCGACCACCAACTTCTGATCCATACACAGACCTATCAGGTTTTCTCTGCTGTCATTTCTACCGGGAACACTTTACCTTCCTATCACATTCTCCACCACTACATCTCCGACTCATCCGTTAGGGTCACCCTGTACAACTACATTAAAATGACCTCCAAGCCTCTCAATACACTCACTCATGTCAGTCCAGAATTGCTCCCTCTCCTCTTCATTCCTTTCGTTGCCAGGTCCGTAAGCACTCACAAATGCCCATCTTACTACGCCTAACTTAACTTTCACCCACACCAACCACATCATTCGGTAGCGCTACGAGCCCACCAATCACTCAATATCAGGATCACACCCAACCTTCCTCCACACCAGACTTTCTTCCAGATGTGTGAGTACACAAGCAAATAATACACAGACAACAGAGCATCAATGGTGTAACATATAATTCCTAACACATTGCTCAACTTCAGACTTGAACAATGGGATTGAAGTTGAGCTTATCATCTAAACTCAAGCCGAGCAAAGTGATATGAGCCACACATTCTAACACATTATCGTTGAACAGAACATTTAGCAATCACAGCTGCCCGTGTCTGTATTTGCGGTTACTTTTGAGACGTGAGTGGGAGTCCCAGCGTCTGAACTACCAACTGCTGGGAGTAAAATATAATTTCGTGTTCCAGAAGCGTCAAAATTTAACGTGAAGCAAAGGGTGTATCGACGACTGTCCGTCTGGGTGTAGCAGCTGCTGTCATCTCTGATACGATG
>SDVV010029749.1:0-11767 GCA_016164225.1 Gammarus roeselii | reverse complement strand
AGGCTTTAGTGTGATGGGTCACCACCCTTTAGTATGATTGGTCACCAGGCTTTAGTGTGATGGGTCACCAGGCTTTAGTGTGATGGGTCACCAGGCTTCAGTGTGACGGGTCACCAGGCTTTAGTGTGATGGGTCACCAGGCTTTAGTGTGATGGGTCACCAGGCTTTAGTGTGATGGGTCACCAGGCTTTAGTGTGACGGGTCACCAGGCTTTAGTGTGATGGGTCACCAGGCTTTTGTGTGATGGGTCACCAGGCTTTTGTGTGATGGGTCACCAGGCTTTAGTGTGATGGGTAACCACCCTTTAGTATGATGGGTCACCAGGTTTAACAAACAAGTAACTGTTAAACAAAGCATTGTTCGATTTCATTAATAAAATTAAGTAGACCAGGCACAGAATCAGTGCTGGGCTCACAACAGCATCTAGATACATTATACAGCCGCAGAATCAGTGCTGGGCTCACAACAGCATCCAGATACATTATACAGCCACAGAATCAGTGCTGGGCTCACAACAGCTTCCAGATACATTATACAGCCACAGAATCAGTGCTGGGCTCACAACAGCATCTAGATACATTTTACAGCTTCAGAATCTATTCAGGGCTCACTACAGCTTCTGGAGACATTTGCAGAGTTTTGTCCGTGCCTCCAAGCAAAAATTTGTCGAAACATAGGAAGAAGGTATCTAGGTACTCAACACTACTAAGTATGGAATGGTACAGTAGCAAAAGAAAATTCATTCAAGATAACTTCTATGAACGAAACTGATCATGTTTTTTTCTACTACGAAGCTTGTGTTATGAGAATTGTTTGTCTGGTATTCTCGTTTTCACAAAACTTTTATAAGATCATTAAACAAATGAAATGTTCATCAGGTTCAAATGCACAGCAAAAAATCATCATTTACGTTCTCAGGTTAACCTTTATCTTGAGCGATTTTTCGTTCGCTGTGGTATACGTAGATAATCCACGTAATTGGATCCGTAGATTAAACCATGTACTAGAGCTTCAACTGTGATGACAGTAGAAATCAGTAAGAGTTACTGAAGCTTTAACTGTAATGCCGCTTTTTTGACAAAATGTCAGTAGGAGTTACTGGGGCTTCAATCAGCAAGAGTTGCTGCAGTTTCAACTGTGATGACGCTGTTTTGACAAGATTTCAGTGAGCGATTTGCCTTAAAACGGAAAAATGAGTATCCTCTCTAAATTCTATCTTCCGCATCATATTTGAATAAGAGTACTTATTCGTCAACAGTTTTGACTCGAAAGAGTACTAACTCATCACCAGTAATACTTTCATTCAACTAAGCCATTGATTCAAAAACAAACCGCAAGCAAAGTTGGAAGCCCTCGTCGATAGATATTCGTTTTTTCGTCGCGCAGATATTGGACCAGCAGGCAAAGAAGATTACTTTCTCGTCCTCACTAAGTTTCACGAAAGTGTTGAACAATCTCCTCCTTTTATATAATGAACTCGTATCTTAGGGCACTTTCTAGTCCAAACATGTTCTGATGATAAACTTATATAATTATTTTCATAAGCTATGAACTGCTACACTTATAGGTGGGATGGTTTCTAATTGATGCATTGTCTGCTCATAATCATAAACTTATTTAAGTACTGACCTTCCGGTCAGATTTTATTACCAGTAGAGACATTATGGCTGAGCAGCTGCACCGAGCAATTCGCTGAGCAAATTAACTAAGCTTGCTAAATCAAAAATCAATCTCCGCCTTATTCGCAATAATAAAAAAAATGAGCATATGAAATTTACATTCCTTTTTGAATTGAAATATCAAACTGCGTTGAATTAGAGAAAGGATCTCTCCGTAAGGCCCATGCCATCATCCCGCCTGCTTGTCTCGCCTTTGCCACGGCCTATGTTCCTTCCAGATCCTATTGCTAGCTGAGGAACCAAACCTAATTCCAGGTTTGAAAAATAAGTGCATTCCACACAAGGACTTCACAACCTTGAGAAAATGTAATTTTGAGGAAGAATGTACAGCTGAAGTCAAGGGAACATCTCTTCAATACGACCTGACACCTCTCCCTAATCGCACGGCTTGCACCATCTGTGTCTTAAAATTATATCAAATGCAAAATCCGGAATAAAACTGTTTAGTCGAATAACTGTAAATATTCATACACGTTCATTCAACCGCGTATTTTCCATAGGCCTACAACGATACTTGTACCAGTGACTGTCCGTCTCCACAGTCCTGTCTGGGGATACCTGCCGGTGTTTGGATGGCTCTGATTAGGCTGGTGTAGGAGGCTTGTTAAACGACAGCGGTACTAATGACAAGAGCGGCCACTCTACGCAGACGGTGGAGATTAGAGGAAAACTTTGGTGGAGAGTATGAGAGGACTGAGAAGAGTACTGGGCAGGTAGTAGAGAGTATGGGAGTACTGCGTGGCAGAGTAAGGTAGTACTGAGCTGGCGGTGGAGAAGAGATTTCGATTCACGTGATCTAGAGTAAAGGAGCACTGGGCAGGCGTTGGAGAGGAGAATGATGGGCAGGTGGTGGAGTGCAAGGAAGTACTGGGCAGCCGATGGTGAGAAGAAGAATACTGATCAGGCAGGGGAGATTATAAGGACACTGTAGACGGCGGCAAGAAAGGGAGAACTGGACATGGGAAGAAAGAGGAGTATCGAGCAGGCGTTGAAAAACAATTTGTACAAGGCAGGTGGTGGAGAGAAAGGGAATACCGTCCAAACGTTAGAGAGATGGAGAATACCGAACAAACGGTGGAAAGAAGGGGTTAATCGGAAGGCGGTGGAGAGAAGAGAAGTACTAGGCAAGCGGTGGAAAGTGAAGGAGTACAGGCCAGGCAGTAGAGATAATTCAGTACAGGGTAGGCGGTGGAGCGAAAAGAAGATGGGCAGGCGGTGGGGAGTGGAAGAGTACTATAGGCAGGCGGTGGAGAGGGAAGTCCATGACCGACGGTGGAGACGTTGTACATTGTGCGAGTGTGCGTTGGCTTAGGCATACGCTTAAAATGATTGGAAGGAAACTACAGGCGGTTTTTACCATTGTTTTTCTAAATGATCAAGGTTAAATCGGCCCTAAAACAGTGCATAGCGGGCGTTGGGCGTGTGAGGCAAACAATTTCGTGAAGAATTTAGAAAAATAAAAGTTCTCATGACGAGGACACTCATTCTTTGAACACATGCGAAGCACCAACACCAGACAACATTTTTCACTCCTAATCCTCCATGGTTTCGATCTTCTGTAAACCAAATTGGAGACATAGGGGATAATGAACTCCTTGTTTGTAAAATGCAGCTGCCACTTATTTATACATATACTACAAAGGTACAGTGGCGGAAAAAAATCGTTAACAATTAAAGATACACAGAAACTTTACGTGGTCATTCTTAACTATACATAATTCTATTAGGAAAAAAAAACATTAAAAAGCTTTGCCGAGATGAGATATCGCAGAAAAAATCATTGAAAATCAGATTTCTCGTGGGTCAGAGAGTTTAGTTTTTCCGTCATATCGAATCATAAACGATTTCTATGTTACTGTGCCTCACAAGTTATTTTACGCCTGAGATTGTGGTAGAGTTGATCGAGCTGCCTCCTAAAAAGTTAGGACAATTATTAAGCCAGCTACAATTCCACTGGAATATTTGATTCATCAACTCTGCTCGTGAGTTTACATAAGTACGAGAATACTTGATGGACGGTTTGAGAACACTGAACCTGAGTACTGGATAAACGAGTATAATGTGATAGTGCTGGAATGAGAGCTAGAGTACAAGAGTAGCTATTAGATGGGCGGATGTACTGCAGGAGTAATGCATGATCGGGGGGTAGTTTATTTGTTTTAGATAGATTACCAGAGTACATACAATAAAGTACATCTGGAGGGGAGGATGAAGCTGGCTAGCATTCACATATTTTACGGTCTCCGGTGTTTCAGCCATCTTATTGGCAGCTAGTGCACAGGAGTACAATAAGTACTCATGTTCTCTGTTATCCTCAACAGAACATATCTTAACTCGTCACCTTCCTATCCAGTACCAAAACCAACTGATCATGCACGTGGCAATACTTGAGATTTCGTTGCCCATTATTAGTCGTTACATGTGATACGAAAACGTAAATCCATGATTCGGACAATGTTATGGTCAGGAAGTAATTACTTTCGGGGCAAAGTAATTACTTTTGAGGACCTTAGCTTGTCGTGAGTCAGATAACAAGCCAAAGAGGCTTACGGCTGGCTTACGGGCGGACAGATGGATGGGCCTAGATTGAGAAGGTTTTAGGTTACGAACATATTAATTTATATGAATTATTATTGTTTATTGTATTTATATATGTTTTTTCTTTTCTGGATGTCTGTATTAGGGCAAACTTGGTCACTAACTATTGTTCATTATATGTATTTATTCGTTGCGGGTAGGAATATTGTTATACACATTTTTGGAGGGGTGGGGTGCGGTGGGGGACCCCCTCGCCACAAATAGTTGGATGCGATCGGAAAAATTAGGTGAGATTGCTCTTACCTGTTATTTGAATTGCTTACATCATTTCCGTGGAATGATTGCTATGTATGAGTGTTTATATCATTATATGATTGTCTTGTTTAATGATTCTATATATATTTTGTGTATAATATGTTCAGATTCTTATCTAGGTGGGGTATAATTGACTCATTCAATGACTGCTTGGTGGGTTCCTAGTAGTTGGATTGGATTTTTTTGTTTTTCTTTGTATTGTACATATTCTTTGTAGGAATAGTATGGTAGGTATGTTTTATAATTCGCTTTGCAGCCTTAGTGTGCGATTGGCCCTGTATGGTACCCGCCTGATGTTGAATTTAGGCAACGTTTTGTGTATTTTCCATCTATTTATTTCATATGTATATGATATCTATAGGAACAGTAATGTATGATAGTTTGACAGTTGACGGGTTGATGTATATATTTCTTAGGATGCAGTAGCTTCGTTACGAGAATCTGTTTAACCCATAAAGAATTATTCAGTTTTGAACCTGATATTTCGGTGTTACCATGTATCCGCATGTTCCAAATGGACCGTTACCAAGCGGCTGAAACATGTTCGGGTAGTCTTATCTCGATTTTTCGTACAGTGAGTATCGGTCTGATGCCCTATGGCAAGAATAGCTGAACGAGAAGGATTTATTGTGTTATTATGTTATGTTATGTATACATAGTAATGATCGGTTGATATATGCTAAATTTGTATTGTTTGTGGAATTTTGAATGATTATTTCATAAAGTTATAGGAATTTTTAGGATATTTTAGGTATGCATCTTTCATGTAGCACAATATTTCAGGCATATTTGGTCGGTTATTGCATCATTTTGGTATTTTTTATGTATATATATGACATTCTGATACGATTAAGTCGCTGTTACTTAAGTTAAAGAAGATTTAATTTAACCCTGTTTTGGACTAAATTGAAGAATAATTTCATCAAATTTGTATATACTATAGCGTGTTCGTGTAGAAGTAATCCACATCATTTTACTAGAGGTTTCAGCGTATGTGGCTCGCATGCCTTGGCAACTTATTCACCTTAGTTATTTGGCAGGTTACATGCAATTTTTTCCTAGTACATCATGGTATTTAATGTATGTTTTGGGTATGGTTGTGAATTGATCGTGTTATTTTATTAGAACTTGACAGTTTTAGTATATTTCATTCACTTTTGAATGTTTTCTGGACAGTTTCCATCTTCGATGCATAGTATTGGATTTTTTTATACCATATCGAAATATTAGGATATATTTCGTTTGTATCTGCAGGTGTAATTTAGTTAGATGGTGTATATTTTTAGTGTTATATATATCTTTTTACATCCTGTTACAAAGATTGAACTGGAAAAATATAGCTATATATAACTGATTTGTTACATGCTTGGTCTTGTTGTTAGTTTATTGTATGTTTAGTATAGGAACATACTTCAATATTTTTGTGAAGTTAGAGGAGTCCCATAGACAAAAGTTCATTGCGTATATGTCTATTTGTATAAGCAAACCATTTTACTATGATGGATACAATCGTACATAGTATGTTTTTTATTTTAATTTGACTAGAGTAGAGAATTACGTAGTTTTTTTTTTTAATTGTTGTATGATTTTTCCACGATAATCATGGTAATGTATGTTTAAGCGGTGTAAATCCGTACTGCATCTTTGTGGAATTTCGTCATTGAACCCTAGCAAGTGTGTAGTTTAACGTTTCAGAAGACGATTTACTTGATGGATGGGTCCTGGTGTAGAGGCGGTTTACACTCTTTGGTGGTCATTTGGAGATCGTTCGAGTTCTACGTGAATTTGTAAATTTATGTGGATGTTGGTCTTAACTTCCATTGGCTTGTTAGAGATGTTATCCGACGAGCTGTTGGTCGTTGAAGTGATTTACTTAGTTCGTCAGTGAACAGAAGCCCAGATTTTATTGCCACACTCTTTGAGACTCATGTCAGGCCCATTCTTGACAACTGTACCTGTGTATGGATTCTTGGTTATGTCCAGGATGTGACTTTGCTCGACGCTGTTCAGAGATGATGGATCTAACAGATACATGGTATGTCTGAGGTATTGTACCATGACTTGGTGTTGCCTCTAAATTTGTTATATATCAGTGCTAAATTGCTTAAAAGTGACCTTATAAAGCATTGTAGTGTTCGTTGTTATGACACAGTGGGTTTTGATTTTGTCCTACTTGAGTCATAGCAACAGTTAGGTCTAGGAATTTGTTAGAGATTTGAACGGATACCGTAGTATTATTACTTTATTATGCATGAACTTAGTCTTTGTTTAAAATTTCATATATTTTCGGTATGGCTGTTATGTTGGTGTACGATTTTTTTTCATGAACCAGATCACGTGTGATATTGGTGTAGGTTATATCCTCTGGGGTGTGGTAGGATACGCCGTATATCACAGTTAATCAATGTCGGTTAGGGTAGAGTAGAGATTCTTATTTAACTATTTGATAGTTGTTGTTGTTGTTGTATGAATTTGAACGGTTATCATATGGATATATCTGTATTAGGTTTAAATTCGTCTAATTGCATGTACTGTTGGGTATAAAATTGCTTAACTGGATGTAGTGGTACAAGATATTGGTAAGTTTTTTACCTCTCGACATTGGATTTGGATCCTATTTCAAGTTGTCTTGGAGAACTAGTCTACCGAATTTGTGTAGAGTTGAATGTACATCTCAATTATGTTATCCGCTCGCATGTCTTTACTAGATGCTTATTCCCACATGTCTTACTTTTATAAATGTTTGTGAACCGTTTGCAGTTTAAACACTTAGAAATTATTGATTAGTTCAGGCTTTGTTATGAGATTGCGTTCCAATTCAGAATGTCGGACTTATTCGAGCATTCATTATATCCACTGTAGCATTTTTCACTAAAAATTTGTGATGATAACCATAAACCTAACCCATCCTAACCTAACCTAACCAATTCTAACCGTGAATTTTTTTTTCTCTCTTTTTTCATACTGATGTAAGGTATTTCTTCATTGATTTAAGCTTTACTCATATCAAATATATCATTTTGGCTCTATAGCTTTAACAAATCTTTAGCAGATTGTGTACCTACATATATATTTGTTTTCACTTTGCTTGTTACAGGTCCAGTGATATCGACTAGCTTCAAATGATGTTAGGTGATCGCTCGCTAGTAGACTGCAGTGTTAAAAACGGTAATATATGTTGCTCGCATATAGCAGTGTTGGTTATGTTGGCAGTGTTGGCAATGATTTTACGGGTAATCTTTATTATGTTTATCCCAATTTATTTGGTTAGCAAGTTTTATGAATGGTTTCACTGTCGGAATAAGATTTTTTGCTGTAATGTTGGATTTGTTGCTCCTACCATTTTCGTATATTATAACGAATATTTAATTAATCCACTCCAACATTTTATTACAGATCTGTGATCTAAGGTCCGCAGTCGATAGTCTAGGATATAAATCATGCCTAAGATACATATCTAGCGAAATATATATCAATGTACGACAACATAGATCATATAACAATGAATGCAAAAGCCAGCATATGTCGACATATACCAGAATGTGCCGGCATAATGTAGGCCCATACAGGGTTGATGCCGGCATTCGCCGGCAGAATTTAGGCGTATACAGGGTTGATGCCAGCATATGTCTACAAGTGTTTACAAGTGTAGAAAGACAACACCAGGCCTATTGGCCCAAACTAGGTTGCCTTTTGGTAGCAAGAGTGTTAGTTTTGAAGTAGAAATTCTACGAGAGCTTCGTGTGCCATATCCTTTTTTTTATAACAGGAAATGGAACGATTTTGCTATTTATCGGCTATTTACGTAGAACTTATCGAGCCGCGATAAGTACAACCTCCACTGGAAGTTTGTTCCATTCTTCGACAACTCCATACGTGAAGAAATTGCGCGTGATATCGAGTGAGAAACGTTTCCCAACGATTTTGTATCCATTGTTCCTAGTAACTCCGTTTGTATCTAGAGGGAAAAGGCTCGCTCGGTCGACGTTTCCTTACCCTTCAAAATCTTCCACACTTAAATCATGTCGCCTCTGACTCGACGTTTCTCTAGCGAATAAAGATTGAGTTCACGAAATCTCTCTTCGTACGATTTATTCCGCAGCAAGGGGATGAGTTTGGTAGCTCTACGTTGAACCTTCTCAAGCTTAATAACGTCTTTTCTAAGGAATGAAGACCAGGATTCAACGACATATTCGATATGAGGTCTAACAAATGCATTAAATAACTTTAGCATACTGTGCTGGTTTTTGTAAGAGAAAGTGACGGATATCATACCTAGCATTTTGTTGCCTTTCTTGGCAGCATCTTTACATTGCTTGCTGTTTTTCAAGTCGTTACTAATGATGACACCTAAATCTCTCTCTTCGGTGACGGGAATGAGTTTTCTTCCAGACACTGAATGTTCATGTTTGAGGTTATGAAGACCTTTGAGCATAACTTTGCTTTTGTCGACATTAAATTTCAGTTGCCACTTTTTTGACCAATCAACAATTTTGTTCAAGTCTAGATGGATCTGCTGACTCTCTAGTTCAGTTTACACTTTCCCTACGATCTTAGTATCGTCTGCAAACTTGTTAATGTTTGAGAGTACGTTGCTATCGAGATTGTTAATGAATACTATAAAGAGAACTGGTCCTAACACGGATCCTTGAGGCACGCCGCTTGTAACGTTACCCCAGGGGGAGGAAGCTCCGTTAAGTACAACTCGCTGCCGTCTGTCCGTAAGCCAGCATTTTATTCAGCTGTTAAGCTCGCCTCGAATACCGATGCTGTGCAATTTACTAATTAGGCGCTTGTGGGGGACTTTATCAAAGGCCTTTTGAAAGTCAAGGTAGATGATTTCGATTGGAGAATTTGTGTCGTGGATTTCGATTATATTTCTGAAAATGAGTAGCAGATTTGTAAGACAGTAACGGTTGCGTCTAATGCCATGCTGGGAGTCGCCAATTAATTTGTTTGGTTCTAAGAATTCTGTAATTTTATTCGTTATCAAACTTTCCATAAACTTGACAATGACTGAGGTGAGACTAATTGGACGGTAGTTGCCGGGAATCTTTTTGTCCCCGCTTTTTAAAATTAGGGTAACATTGGCCTCTTTCCATTTAGAGGGGCAGGTGCCATTTGTAAGCGATTGGGTGAAAATGTTAGATAAATGTTCGACGATTTCGTTTCTAGTCTCTTTTAGAATTCGAGGATGAATTTGGTCTGGACCTGGAGATTTGGTGACTTTCAATTTGCCTATATATATAATAACTTAGGCGAGGGAAAAATTCACTGTGGAGAGGCCTTCAATTTGTTTTGCCGCTACGATATCCTCAGGATTAGGAATATCCTGATTCTCTAAAGTAAATGCAAAGAAAAAGTATTCGTTAAGTAGAACACTCATTTTGGTGTCGTCCGTTTCTAGCTCACCAACATCGTTTTCGAGATGACCTATTACAGATTTTAATTTTTTTTTGCTCGAAATATAAATAAAAAACTGTTTCGTATTAATTTTGGCATCGGCAGCAATTTCAGTTTCATAATCTTTCTTCTTACGTTTCAGGACCCTCTTTAGATGTCGTCTGCAAATTTTGAATTCATTTTTTGCTACGTCGTCATGTGGATGTCTCTGCTTAACCGAATGCTTTGCTTTCTTTCGTGAATGAATGCCCTGTAATTCTCCTTCCTAGTACTTGGGCTGATAGGCTGTTGTTCGCCTGTTTTTGCCCGGGATATGCTCACGTTCGATATTTTTAAGCGCAGTCAAGAAATAGTCAAGCGATTGATTGACATCTTGTCCGAGGGCTATATTTGCTGACGCTATTGACTCTCTTAAGCCATCAAAATTAGCTAATCTGAAGTTAGGGACTTTTTCGCATTTTTTTGATGCTTTCAACTCGAGCTCTATCAAGAAACGGATACAGTTGTGGTCACTAGTTCCGAGCGGTTCGCCTACTTCGACGTTCGTTACATGAGAGTCGCTTGCACTAAATAGGAGATCAAGAATGTTGCTACCTCCTGTAGGTGTCTTCACCATTTGGGTCATGAACTTATCGTCTGCAAAATTAATCAGACGTTGGCCGGTGGCAGTACATTCGTCTGATTCCCAATCAATGTCGGGGACATTAAAGTCGCCAAGCACAATACTGTGTTGTGTTGTGACAACATCGACGAGGGTGTTGTAGAGATCGATATCATCTGCAGCCTTGCTTTTAGGGGGGCGATAGACGTTTGCCGACTACTTTGATTGATACTATGTCGTGCCTGCTGTTTGGAATGGTGACTTCTAATATTTGCAGAGTGTTTTTCACGAGAAACAGGACTCCTCCGCCCTCTCGGCCTCGTCTATCATTGTGAAATAGACAGTAACCGGGAAGAGTAAATTCGCCTAAATAATGCCTGGTTCTCAATCACATCCACGATTCTGTGATAGCTATTATGTCGATACTTTCATTCAATGCAAGGAAACCTAATTCTTCGATTTTGTCTCTGAGACTTCTAGCGTTCACGTAGTAACATTTTAGAGTACCGTTAGTCACATTGACTTGATTTGCTTGACTCATTTTGCTTCTACTCTGAGGTCTTGTGTCGGAGCCAAGACTTAATGTAGACGTATACAGGGTTGATGTCGGCATATACCGGCATAATGTAGGCGTATTCAGGGTTGATGCCGGCATATGCTGGCCTAATGTCGGCGTATACAGGATTGATGCCGGCATATGCCGGCATAATGTAGGCGTATACAGGGTTGACACCGGCATTTGCCGGCATAACGTAGGCGTATATAGGGTTGATACCGGCATATGCCAGCATAATGTAGACGTATACAAGGGTCGATGCCGGCACAATGTAGACACATACACACATTTGTATGCATATACAGGGTCGGTTAACATTTGTAGCATTTTACCTGTGATCTGTATTTTTTTATTTAGAGCAAAGTCCCTTGCTTTTGTTACAAGATATTCAATCTGGATCAACTTCACGGCTTGTTAGGTTAAAATACTTATACTCATTCTAACCTAACAGTAGTATATATCTGTGCGAAAGTCGCTCTGCGAAAGTCGCTCTGCGAAAGTCGCTCTGCGAAAGTCGCTCTGCGAAAGTCGCTCTGCGAAAGTCGCTCTGCGAAAGTCGCTCTGCGAAAGTCGCTCTGCGAAAGTCGCTCTGCGAAAGTCGCCCTGGATAATTAGTGACTCTATGTATGTTATTTTGTGAAGGATTTAGGAGGTATATTATTTGTGAAGGAATTA
>SDVV010029748.1:0-11767 GCA_016164225.1 Gammarus roeselii | reverse complement strand
CATACATAGATAGATAGATAGATAGATAGATAGATACATAGATAGATAGATAGATAGATACATAGATACATTCATACACACATACATACATTCATACACACACACACACAAACACACACACGCGCACACACACAAACACACACATACACTCACAATTATGTGTGGAGGATTGTCTGACCATCTGCTGGCAGAAGGCAGATTAAGAGTGGAGTATAGGTGGACAGGGAACAAAAGAGTGGGAGGAGGAAGAGAGGTAGTGAAAGACATTGAGCTAGATGTGGAAAAGAGAGCCGAGGAGTTCCAGCGGGCATTGAGGGAGGAATGTGACAACGTGAGAGGGCAGGACCTGCAAGATGTGGAGGAAGAATGGAAGACGTTCCAGCGATGCCTTGTTGAAATGTTATAGAAATGTGTGTGGTGTGCGTTTGTGAGTGGGAGCAGACAAAAGAGCTTCGAGTAGTGGAACAAGGAGGTCAAACTGGCGGTGGCCCAGAAAAGAAGAGCTTTTCAGGAGTGGTTGCAAGTGAGGTTGGTGGTGGCCTAAGACAATTTTAAGGAGAAGAGTAAGAAGGTAGAGCGAGTGGTGAGGAAAGCCAAAGGGATGCTGAAGCCAGGTGAAGCAGGCGGTTGTGCCGGAATTTTGAGGAGAACAAGATGTTCTGGGTAGAGGTTGATAGGGTAAGAACAGGAAAGGCCAGTAAGGAAGAGGTGGTAAAAGATGATCACGGCCTGTTGTTGATGGAAAGTGGTGGTATACGGAAAAGGTGGTCTGAGTATTTTGATATATTGTTGAATGTTGAGGGTGACAGAGAGGCTGACATTGTTGCTGTGGGTGATGGTGCTCAGATGCCAGTTTTTGGAGAGAGGCTTGTTCTGGCAATTACTGGGAGGCAGGAGGCAGTGGAGGTGAAGAAAGCAGGGAAAGCCCCTGGTTTGGATGGAATTGCGACTGAGTGTCTGAAAAAGGGTGGAATAACAATTGTTGAATGGTTGGCCAGGCCACTGAACATTTGTTTTGTTGCTGCAACTGTGGATGTATCAGCTTGTTGTGTGTGGTTAGTAAGTTGTATGGGAAAGTGCTGATGAAAAGGATTGGAGAAAGTACAGATTGTGCAATTGGAGAGGAACAATGACTTTGGGAGCAGTAGAAGGAGTGCTGATCAAAATTTTGGGAACTGGTCTGTGAGGAGTACCTTGCAAAGGGAAAGTACGTGTCTCTACCACTTCTAAAACCACACTGTTCCTCTCCAATTAGGCAGTCCGTACAGTCTAATAGTTTTGATCAGCAATCTCCCTTACAACTTACCAACCACACATAACAGACTGATACCTCTTAAGTTGCAGCATTCATTTGTATCTCCTTTGCCCTTATATAGCGGAACAATGCAGGCACTACGTCACTCAATCGGTACTACGCCTGCCACAAAACACTAGTTCAGTAACCTCACCAATCGATAATCGGTACTCCACCCTCCTTCAGGCACTCGGTCGCAATGCCATCCAAACCAGGGGCTTTCCCTGCTTTCATCACCTCCACCGCCTCCTGCACCTCTTCCCTGGTAATGTTCGCCACAAGTCTCTCCCAAAACTGGCATCTGAGCACCACCACCCACAGCAACAATGTCAGCCTCTCTGTCATCCTCGACATTCAACAACTCATCAAAATACTCGGCCCATCTCTTCTGTACATCACCACTTTCCAACAACAACTGGCCCTTTTCATCTTTCACCTCTTTCTCCTGTCCAGTCTTTCCCTTTCTCACCCTCTTCACTTCTTTCCAGAACATCTTTTTGTTCTCCTCAAAATTCTGGCACAACTGTCTGCCACCACCTGGCATCAGCTTTCTTTTTGGCTCTCCTCACCACCCGCTTCACCTCGTTTCTCTTCTCTTTGTAGCTTTCATAAGCCACCTTATGAAAGCTACAACTTCACCTGCAACCACTCATCAAACGCTCCTCTTTTCCGTGCCACCGCCAGTTTGACCTCGTTCCACCAATCGCAACCTTTCCTTCTGCACCCGCCCACACGGCGCGCACCACACACCTTCTTAGCACATCTCAGCAGTGCATCCCTTAACGTCTTCCTTTCTCTCTCCACATCTCTCAGGTCCTGTCCTCTCACGTTGTTATATTCTTCCCTCAACGCCTGCTGGAACTCCTCGGCTCTACTTCTCACATTCAGTCCACTCACTTTCACTACCGCTCTTCCTCCTTCCACTCGTTTGTTGCCCTTCCACTTCTGCTCCACTCTAAATCTACCGTCCACCAGCAGATGGTCAGAAATTCCTTCACCCTCCCCTCTCAACACCCGCACATCCAACAGCCTCCCCACCGATCTCCTCGATATCAGCACAAAATCCATCAGTGCTCTCTCCACCACTGCACCACGGGCCATCCTTACCCATGTGTACTTATGGACATCTCGCTTCTTGAACAAACTGTTCCCGACCACCAACTCCTGCTCCATACACAGACCTATCAGGTTTTCTCCACAGTCCTTTCTACCGGGAACGCCATACCTTCCTATCACATTCTCCAACTCTCGCATTAAGGTCACCCAGTACAACTACATTGAAATGACCTCCAAAACTCTCAATACACTCACTCAGGTCAGTCCAGAATTGCTCCCTCTCCTCTTCACTCCTCTCGCTGCCAGGTCTGTAAGCACTCACAAATGCCCATATTTCTACGCCTAACTTAACTTTCACTCACATAAATTTTGAGGACAAGTCCTTCCCTTCGGTAGCGCTACGAGCCAACCGATCACTCAATATCAGGACCACACCTTCTCGTGCCTAACCTTCTTCCACTTACCACACCAAACTCACATTCACCCTTACCTTCCAATTTTGTCTCACTCGGCGCCAACACATCAAACTTCCTCCTCACAAACATCTCACCAATCTCTCTCCGCGTTACCTCATTCATACTACATTCACGCACATTCAGCGACCCTAACAATAAGGTTCGGAGAGGCGTGAGAGCCTCTCCTCCCCCCGCTCGTCTTGCCGTCTTTGAGAAAGTGTTTTACAAAGAACGGGATTCCTAGCCCCTTCACTCCGCCCCTTCACTCCGCCCCTATAGTCACCTTTTACGACACGCAGGGGTTACGGTAGCACGATTCTACTCCCAGCTACGGGGCGCCTTTTTAGTCGACTTCTACGACACGTGGTGGATACGGTAGCAAGATTCTAACACCCCAGCTACATGGTCACAAACATTTATAAAATCCTGGAGGGCTACATGGTCAATGTAAATAAAAATTGAAATGAAAGTGAGAATGAGAAAGCAGGCAAGGATTGGTAGAATATACTTTGGCAACATGCCAGAACGGACAGGCGAGGAACAATGGCCAGGGTTCTGGGGTCCCTGGCTCCCCAGTCCTGAGCGTCGCCACCAGCGGCGACGAAGGCTTTGCCATCAGAGTAGACACAAAACTTCGAAGTGACACAATTGTCTCCAAAACTAGACTCTGTGAAAACCCATGCAAAATAGTGCCACACCCGACTTTCTCCACAAGTTCAGGTTTGATCTACGTTGAAAGTATCCAGAAGGAGGAAATCGAGGAGTGCATCACTGGACTTGTTCAATACGAAGACTGCGTTGTCAAAGCAAAAATCACACCAAGTAGAGAGACTGTCACAGCCCTAATACTAAAATTCAACTGCCCTACTCAACCTAAATACCTAGACATTCCCTTCTGCGCCACCAAAACCAAGGTTACACCATTCGAGAGACGTCCGATGCGATGTTATAAATGCCAGAAATACGAACACACGAGCGGAAACTGTAATGGTAAGCAAAGGTGATCATACTGCTCCCAAAACGACCATGACAAACTGGAAGATCCCCAGTCGTGCCGATCCGAAGAATCGCACCATTTTTACTGCTAAGTAAACGTCCCCCTCCCCCCACCCGACATATAGATTGGCCAGAGGATGAGACTGAGAGAGCGATCCTCCAATACCAGATAGATCACGGGGTCTGGCGACGAGAGGCTCTAGTCTCGATGCGCTCTTCCCAGAATGACCCACCTACGCAGGAAAAAAAACGGCACCATTTCCCACCCACTTTCTTCATAACGTTCAAAGAATGTGGTGCAAGCAAAGTTGCCTTTTCAACTGATCCATTTATAATGATGAAGTCACTCACCAAACAACTTGGAGGAAAACCGGAAGAAATTCAACAACAGGGAAAGAAATATCTGGCCTACGTCGTAGAACGTGAACAAAGTAACGCTATACAAAACATTAGCCACAAAAACAAACTCAAAGTTACAGTTGAAACACATCTGTCCTTCAATGATACGAAGCGAATTTTATACACCTTCCGTTACACATCTTCAACCAACTTAAGTGCTTTTGCTGAAAGTCTGACTGAGGATTACGGAGTTACCTAAGTCCGTCAAGCAACATGGATAAAATCACGTAACGCAAGTTCTAGCGCATACCAAATTACCTTCCCGGGATACGACGCACCGGAATTGATAGTAATCCCGGGTGAACAAGGAAGAATCAAAACTTACCCAGTTGCAACATGGCCCTCAATGTGCAAAAAATGCTTTGAATACGGCCACGTCATCGCATACTGCCGGCCGCATACACCCCAACGTTGTAGGAATTGCGCTGGCGAGCACGACAGAAAAGACTGCACAGCCAGCCACCCTAAATGCTACCACTGCTCATGCTACCATGAGGCAGGCGACCGCGACTGCCCAGTATACATGAACTAAAAAGAAATAACAATCACACGAAACGAACGCAGAGTTACACGGAAACAAGCCATCAAAATCTGGAAAGACGATAATCCAAACCGCCTCAATTATGCCAAAGCAATCAAATCGTCAGTTCAACCAAACTCCCCCGACGACATCCACACATCATCAGATTAGAGTGTCAAGGCTTTCTAGTGCACTGGAGTCAATGTCCTTCTGGCACACATCATCAGGACAATATCGTAACAAGACTCCAACACTCCTACCAAGCTGTAGCACCAGAGATGCTCAGTCCTAGAAATAATTTATGCGGTGGCCAAGAGGACGCAGAGATGGATGCATCTCCGCAGTTGACCACGCAGCAAGGCTCACTACTATAAAAACGAAAAGGCAAAGAGATGAAGAAGCCTCCCATACCCAGGCGCCAGTGAGCAAAAAGATCAGTAACAACTCTCAAACAACGCCCCGCCAGGACAAGAATCCATAACTACCTCCATCTGTCTCAAATGCGGCTCCATTCGTAAAAAACCACTGCGAGGGACACGGCCCCCGTTAACAAACCCGACTCACGAACATGCCACCAGCGAGAACGATCACTGCCTCGACGACGACGCTTATCTCAAAAAACTCATACGCGAGACCTCTGAACAACCAGTCATCTTCCCTGGCCCAAGTAGCTCGCACTCCACACAACCACCCACGCAGATCAGAAAGGCTACCACAGAAGAAGAGCGCACTCGCTCACGAAGCAAACACAGAGAGCACAAACCCTCGTCCTCCCACAAGAGCACTCACAGCCGCGACCGCAGCAATCACAACAGACCGCCTTCCACCGAAGGAGGACACTCCCGTGAACACTCCCGACCCGGAACCCCTGGTCAAACGGGAAACGCGAATCCCATAAAAGCTACAGCAAATTACGCGACCACTCTAGATCATCAAGGTATAAGTGTGAACAGCCTTCAAAATGAACACCAAAATACTTCAGTGGAACCGCCAGGGACTCGGAAACAAGAAAGACGAATTACGATTCTTAATCGCCACCCATAAACCTTTGGTGATAGACCTCCAACCGATCAAACTCCGAGAGACCGCCACTTTCAGAATCTCCCAATATATCATACACGGCCGAAGGTCACACCAATATGACTGCTCACGTCTGAGTGGCACTTATGATCCACCAAAGCGTACCTCACCTCCCCCTTCTCCTGAGGACAGAACTCCAAGCAATCGCTATAAAGATATGCGTCTCAAGGCCAACAGTGGTATCCATCTACTCGTCACGAAGCCATGACCTCTCGGAACCACTAATGATCGAATTGCTAAACCATCTGCCCTCGCCAATGCTTCTCCTTGGAGACTTCAACAGCTACCATGAAATATGGATGGGGATGCGTGATAACAGACCCCAGGGGAGTGATAATGGCTAACACCATAAACACTCACAACATGGTCCTTCTCTACGACGGACAACCCCAATCCACCCGAATCACCCCGAATCACCATGCCATCGATTTATCCATATGCTCCCCCACTCTGACACCCCAACTCAATTGGGGAGTTTTGCCTTCAAAACACGACAGCAACCATGACGCAGTCATCATATCGCTTTTCACCAACCAACCAAGATACTCTACCCCACAAGAACTTAGATGCAACTACCAGAGAGCCAGCTGGGGCGCTTCACATCGCGTGGAGCGATATGGATAGCATACCCGTAAACATTTCGGAAAACGACCTCGTCGCTCAACTATACGAAAAGTTTCAAGCTGCAGCCGAGGCAAGCATTCCCCCATATGATCCTTCAACCTTTCCGAAACCATGGGGGTTCCGAGAGGTGCAAGAAGCAAGAGATAAGCGTCAAAGTGCAATGCCTACCGACGTGCACGGTCCTCCAGGAACCGAGTAGCGTGGAAAAGGGCATCTGCTGTATACCGAAAACTTCGAGTGGAGACGAAACGTGAAAGCTGGGCTCAATTGGTCAACACTATTAATCAAAACACCTCTCTCTCCCAAGTGTGGAAAAAAATCCGACGTATCCAGGGAGAACCCGAGCGACCTATTAACATCCTTCCAGACAGAGGCAGAACTTATTCTTCCCACGGGGAAATCGCAAATAAACTAGTTCAGACTTTTAGCCAGATATCGCAATCAACAAACTACACGGCTGCTTTCCAACGAGAAAAGGACTTGCGAGAAAGTGAACATCTTGACTTTACTTCTAGAAACGAAGAGGCCTACAACAAACCTTTCTCCCTCCACGAACTACAGTGCGCCATAGACCATACACGTGAAACTTCACCTGGGCCAGACCGGGTACACATCAACATGACCAAGAATCTCCCAGAGGGCGCCCGTGAACACTTATTGAAAGTGTTCAACACTCTGTATTCAAACTCATTTTTTCCCGATCAATGGCGGGAATCTGAAATTATCCCAATACGCAAACTTGGGAAATTCTACGGTGACCCACATATCTATCGCGCCATCGCTCTTACCAGCGGCCTCTGCAAGACCATGGAAAGAATGATAAACACGCGCCTTGTCGACTACCTTGATATGCATGCAGGCCAGAACAGCATCCCGTGTGGCGGCTGCAAGCGCTTCTCTGCGACGAACCACCTTGTAAGACTGGAATCTGACATTGGACAGGCATTTGTCCGAGGGGAACACGTGGTTTTCATATTTTTTGACGTGGAAAAAGCATACGATACTACCGGGAAATATGACATCATGAAGGATCTCCACCGCAAAGGGCTGAAAGGCCACTTTCCACGTTACATCCACCAATTCTTGCAAAATCGCACCTTCAGGGTGACGGTCGGAGACACCTGTCACCATCCTATCCGCAAGAAATAGGCGTCCCCCAAGGAAACGTCCTCAGTGTCACTCTTTTTAAACTCAAAATCGATCAGATAGCAGAAATCCTCCCGTGCGATGGAAGATTGCTTTCATCACTATACGTGGACGACTTACAAATCAGCTACAGGCACCCTAGCTTCTTGAAAATTCCACAGGAAATCCAGAAATGTCTAAATCTAGTCGGGAACTGGGCCTCCTTAAACGGATTCCGATTCTCGCTCCCCAAAACAAAAAACATGCTCTTTACTATTGTGCTCGGCTTACACCTAAACCCAGCCCTAACGCTGAACAACACTCCTCTAGTATACGAGGAATCAATAAAATTCCTCGGTCATGTGTGGGACCCTTAACTCACATGGCGACCTCATATTACAGCTCTGGAGACTCGCTGCAAAAAGGCAACCGTATTTTTCCTCTCATTAACGTTCTTGAAATTCGGAGCCGATATGGACATCGGTTGACGTTATCCAGAACAATAATACGCTCGCACATTGACTAAGGAGCAATTGTTTAAGGTTCAGCATCCAAGACCACCCATCATCGTAAATAACGCCCTGCCCCTGCGTATCACAACTGGTGCGTTTCGTTCCACACCCATCGAATCCCTGAACGTGCTTGCTAACGAGCTCCCTCTTCGGCTCCGGAGAGACTAACTCTCACTACAGTACTATTCCAAGACAAGGAGCTACATCAATAGCCCAGCACTTAGTGACGTCACCAACATTCTCGATAAACGCCTCTTTGCGGCTAAGAAGAACATATGCCCACCCTTTCCTCTACGTGTGAACAACTTACCTCGCTGAACATCAGTCGCAACGCAATCAAGCCTTCATTTTCCTATCTAATTCTTCAAATCAACACACCAACGTGGTTAATCAGCCCACCGCCGGTCAACCTAGATTTGCAAACGTACCCGAATGCAACAACCCCAACCAATACGTACCGCCGAGAATTCTCGCGACTACTTGATGAACAGTACTCTGAGCACTGTCATATATACACTGATGGCTCAAAAACATCGGACGGAGTGGGAGCTGCCGCCGTAGAGGAAGGGACCTCGCGTTCGGCCCCCCTACCCCAAGAGGCCTCTGTATTTTCTGCAGAGCTGCATGCACTCGAATTGGCCATCTCCATTAATATAAGTGACCAACTCCCCAAATATGTTATATTTTAAGACAATCTGAGTGTTCTCACCCAGATGAAAACTCTGCACTTTGATCACCCTGCCCTTAAAAAAAATGCAACACGACCCATTCACGATGTCCGAGGCATGCCAATCGGTCGAGTTTTACTGGATATCTGGACACGTGGGAATAAGAAGACACGAGCGCGCAGATCCCTCGCGAAATGGATGTCTACCCAGCTAGAACATTTCATCTCCATACATTACCGAGACTGGTTCCCAGTCATCAACTCACATATAACATCACGGTGGAACGACTCTTGGCAACAGTGTGGACAAAACATTCTTGCAGTTAAACCATCCGTGGGAGAGTGGGACGCCAGGTTTTCCAATGGGGGAGACCAAGTGTTCATTAACCGTCTATGCACGGGACACACGTGGATAACCCACAATCACCTAATGGACGTAGACATGGGACCGGACGCACCACCATGCCCATGTTGCCACCAAGTGGCAATCAGTGTGTAACTCTTCATTATGGATTTTGATGCATTCGCGGCAGTCCGACGAGCCTTCTTGAGCCCCCCGTGCAACCTACAACGCCTGCTCACAGAAACAGAGCACCGCAAAAAAATGATCGCTTTCGGAAAACAAACCGGACTAAATGAAGCCGTGTGAAAGTAACGAACTTTGAATCATCTCTGATCCTGAACTCGCTGTTCTCCCTGCGTATCATTTGTGAACTTCAACTTAAATTTGTGCACGCAATCAACGGATCATCGTGCCCTACGGAGGAGCACTCGGTGACTACACGTTGGAGCTCCGGTGGAAAACAGAAGAAACTACTACTAATACTCGAGCACTTGCAACCCTTCCTCCTACTCCCGTCCATAGAGCACATACCCCACACATTTTTGCTCGTCTCAACAGCGCATCTCTGATTGTCTTTCATTCTTCCTAAACATTACCCAGACCGTGGACTCAATCTGACATATTCCTCCTTCAACACCTGCTGGAACTCCTTGGCTCTGCTTGCCACATTCAGTTCACTCACCGTTACTACCTCTCTTCCTTCTCCTCCCACTCTTTTGTGGTAGAGCGCCATACCTCTTTACCACTACGTATCTAACTCAAGCAATTAGGTCCCTCCAGTACCATCACACTGTAGTGACCTCCAAAACTATAAATTTACTCATTCTAGTTAATTCAAAATTGCTGGAACTCCTCCTTGCTTTTCTTACTCCCTGGTCCAAAGGCACTCATAAACGACCATCTTTCTATGGCTACCTAGCCTAACTTTCACCCATGTCTAACTAGAAGACACCTCCTTTTCCTCGGAACACTATTAGCCAACCAATCACTCAAAAACCTCTCCACACCTTCTCATGCCCAACTTTCCTCCACGCTCGATTTGCTTCCACTTACTATGCCAAACTCACATTCTCCTCCTACCTTTTAACTTTTGAAACTTCTTCCTTACAAAACATCTCACCAATCTCTCTTCATTTTGCCTCATTTGGATTACAATCACAAACATTCAGTAACCATAACACTAGGTTTACCTTTCCTCCATTTATCTTGTCTAGCTGTCTTTGAGGCAGGAATTTACAGAGGAAGGAATCACTAGCGTCATCGCTCCGCTCTTAATTGTTGAATCGTCCAACACGTAAGGGATTATGGTAGCAGAATTTTAACCCCCCAGCCACAGCTACCGCAGCTACCCTAATTTCATTACAATGTTTGTCATCAGTAACCCAGAGATTCTCTGTACGGTTCCCCCCCTAGGCATCTGTTAGGTTCACGGGCCGCACGGAGTCACGGCCCAACCGGGGCGGTGAACACCCTTATTTCCCTTCAGACTCCCCTCTTCTTCACCCCAACGGGAGAGCCTATTACGACTCACGTTGAGGCTCTGGTGGAAATGAGGCCCAAATCAAATCAAAACCTCGTCTTCACCCTTTACTATCTCTCCTTTTCTCCCCCATCCTGATTTGCTTGACTTTTTATTTACCTCATTTGCATCTTATGTTTAGTTCAAATTTACTTAAACTTGTCTCAGACTCCTTCTTAACAACTCTCCTAATAGTCGCTACACACGCACGCACACACACAAACTCCCAAACATTCACACACCGGTTCTAACTATTCTCCTTTTGGGTGGCAAATAACAGCCAAATTGCGCTCTTTCTTTCATGCAGCCTTTTTCTACGACTATTCCTTCTTCTTCCTTCCATTCTTGCTGTTCTCATGCGTGAAATTCCCTACACCTAGTGTAGATCTCATGCATGGGATCCCCGTTTTCTGTCTCTTCTTAATCTTCCCCCTCAGCAGGTGTTGGAGCTCGTAGCCCGCACCTTAAGGACTACTGCGGATCCTTGGGGCTCGGAAGCAGGGTAGGTAGTGTGTTATTCCTCCTTACTGCCATCCGGGGAGTGCTAAGACCACATGGCCTCAGCACCTTAGGAGTTCCTGTACCTCCTGTGGCACTCGTACATACCATAGACGTTTGCCGCGCAAAGAACTTTGCCTTTACGCAGTAGTATACCTTAGCTCGAACATTGAAAAAGAAGAAAAACAATGACTAACTTGATGCAGCACTGTTTGCTGGTTTGACATTCGGCGCCAGAAGGACGATGACTCCAGCGCGCTAGAAAGCCTCGTCACTCTAATCTAATCTCTGTACGGTTGCCTGCAGGTGTCCTAGGTGGAACCACAGTTTATGGTAGTTACCATTGTAGTTTATGGTAGTTACCATGCCAGTTTAGGGAGAAAGACTTACTGCGGACATTACCAGGGAAGAGGTACAGGAGGCGGTGGACGCGATGAAAGCAGGGAAAGCCCCTGGTTTGGATGGAGTTGCGACCGAGTGCCTGAAGAAGGGTGGAGTAACGATTTTCGAATGGTTGGTGAGGCTACTGAACTTGTGTTTTGCGGCAGGCGTGGTACCGAGTGAGTGGCGCAGTGCCTGCATTGTTCCGCTATATAAGGGCAAAGGAGATAAAAATGAATGCTGCAACTCGAGAGGTATCAGTCTGTTATGTGTTGTTGGTAAGTTGTACGGGAGAGTG
>SDVV010029747.1:0-11767 GCA_016164225.1 Gammarus roeselii | reverse complement strand
ATATAATCAGATGAAGAAGTTGTCAGTTGATTATGAGAGATGAAAAGTTTATATTTACTACCAAACTATTGCAATGAAAAAAAATAAAGGGTTGAAGTGAAACAGATTGCACTTTCTTGCTCTGCCTGTAAATTAATATTGATTATAAGTATGTGGCTTAGTTGAATTAAAGCATGTGATTGATTGTTTCATTAGATTGCAAAACCAGAAATCTATATAGCCACGTTGAGCTAACAAAATGCATAATAATTATAATTCATTCTTCTGAGTTAGTATTTATTAACGAGTGATCACGTGAACTCATGGAATTGGAATGTTGGTGTCGAGTATCGCAGGCAATATCGCCCTGATGATGTTAGGAGCGCGCAATCGCAGTAATGGAAGGCGGGCCTATAAACTCATGTGAGCTCAGAGCGGGACCGAACTGTCAGCTCAAAGCTTTAGAGGCAGCGGGAGCGGGTCGCTTGCTCTAAAGCAGCAGATATGGGCGGGTAGGATTGCTTCTCAAAAACCTGTATGCTAAGGTTTAATTTTAATCCGTCTTCTAAACATATTCCATGTGAACCGGTTATATCATAAAATTCAATGTATAATACAGATATTGAATTGAATATTTGCCACCTCCTTAAAGAAAAGACCATTCTGCTGCCCACAGGTTATCAACTTCTTTACTCCTATGCGTACAATGACTATACTCGGTCTAGTATGGCGGACGTGTTATCCGGGTCTTTGTTATCGGCGTACCAACAGTTTTAACGCGTAACGTTTTTAAAATAATTGATATTTAAAACAAATAAAATGCAACATCAACACTCATGTTGGATACCTATCTCAATAGATTCGTCTGCATCTCCGATAACTCGTGATCGTCGAGATTGCATCCTCCCAGCCGGCTGATGATGGTCTTGACAATGTCATAGACCCTCCTGCCGAATCCTTTCGTCCAAATCCTCCTGACTCCTTTGGTTCATTTCGATCACAGCCTCAAATAAAATTAAAACTAATCACGAAGCGTGCTGCCACAGAGTATTTTTCCCAGTTCTCAGCTTCATCGTTTTCAGCTGGCATTTGCCATTGATCACACCTCTTCCTCTACTCATCTCTCATCATTCACTACTCTGCAACCCATGCACTGAATTATTTACTGCTCTCTGTTCCCTGTATGCCTATAATCCCTCATCATCTTTACTGACGGCTCTGCAAAGTGAGCACCTTTCTGCTTGTGTTGCAGTTGGATAGTAGTCACCAGCCTTAACCTCGACATTCCATTCCGAATCCCCTCTCACCACACGATCCTAGTGAGGATCTTCTCGGCGTCCAATAGGCACTTCTTTTCTATTCCTCCCTTTCTGCTTCTTCCCCTGCAGCTTTTCCACCGACATTGTGTTTTCCCTTCTTTCATTATCCTCTTGCAGGCTCTCTTCATATAATTCCATTATTCAAACAATTCATCGTAATCTTGTCTTTTTACGTATTCGTAATGTGCACCTACAGTGAGTAGGTGCACTGTACCATCTTTAATAATGAGGTGGCTGTTGCTCTTGTCAAAACAGTTACGACCTCCTCCCTTCCTATTCATGACACACCGCTCTCCTTGTCTGAACTTCGGTTAATTATCTTGTCATCTAGACTTCCTAGCTGGTCAGCTGGATTGCTGTCCGCTGCCAGCACAATCTGAGTTCACTCAAACCCTTGGTGCGTCCTTGGGCGTGTTCGCTTCCGTCTTGGTAATGGTCTCTTCAATGATGCTCGCCAGAGAATCCCCACACTGACATCTCATTGTGCATCAGATGAAACAGGCTATCTGTTTTTTCTGTCAACCCTGGTTACAATACTGAATTGATCAGCCTGCGTGCCCGGAGTATTTATTACCAACTCCCTCCTTCTTAATGGCCCACCTGGTGACCCTGTTCCTACTCTGCTTATTTTCAATCTCGTGGAAGCATTCATCACGTTTACATGTTGTACGACTGACCATGGGGTCCTACTCGATTCCTCTCTAAGCTGGTCCCTGAGCAAGATGACCTTGATCAGCACGGTCCGACAGAAAATAGGTTAACTTCACTTTGCTGCCCTCAGGCTTGGCAAAATTCCCCTTTCACAGAAACTAGATCACTGGAATTTAATTACTAAATTATGTCTAAAAGATTTGCAGTAAGACATATTCTTTACAAGTCGTCAGCTGAAGCTATCCTCCCTCGACCTCAACGAGAGTCCCCCAGGACTGCAGAATCATAGTATACTGTATGCCCTTCGACAGCCTTCGTGGCTAAGTGGGTAGCGTTTCGGCCTCGCCTCATAATAGACTTCTGGTCGGTCTCTTGATAGGTCAGGGGCCAGTTCATAAACGTCGTGAGTTAAAAAGGCTATCAGGTGGCAGCTACGCTGTAATCCGCTATGTAAGCGAAAAATATCCTATTAGAAAATTAACAAAATCACGGAGGAGCTCTTTTCGATGGTTTTCGGGTGTAGTTTCGTGGACGGGAGAGTCTGTCTGTAGGTTAAGCTGCCAAATTCCGACTCTAAAATGGCCTGCATAAAGTGCGTTCTGAAGAGGTTTGAGACGGTGTCTTCGAAGCCCCACTCTAATCGATTATCCAGAACTGTACCTGAAATTGTTTAAGCCAGCCAACAACTAGCCCCTCCCTTAGTCGCAACCAGTACCTACCTTGCTGCAATCAGCATCTACCTCAGTGAAAGTCAGTTCTTTCCTTACGTGAAGCCAGCACCTATCTCAGTCAAAATCAGCAACCACCTCAGTCGAAGTCAGCACTTACCTCAGTCGGAGTCAGTACTTAACTCAGTTGGAATCGGCATTTACCTTATTCGAAGTCAGCACCCATCAAAGTTGATGTCAGCACCTACCGTAGATGAAGTCAGCACCTACCTCTGAAAGCCAACACCGATTCCAATGAAGACGGCACCTACCTAAGTGTAGGCCAGCACTTACCCCAGTTGAGGCTAGCATTTAGGTTCACTAGCATCCACTAGCCTTACATATTTGCATTACTCGTCTGCGTGCTATATAATTTCCCAAGTTACTTTTCTACAAAACTTTCTTCCGATGCGTTTCCATTTCAAATTACTCAAACATTATTCTGTATATGAATGCATTAAATATATGTACTTTTGGCGCTTTACCTCTGAAAAAGACGACAAATCATCAAAATATCCCCTACACTTGTTTCGGTGTATTTTGGACACCGAAACATGGACAATCAGTAACCTTGATTTGAAATCGAGTTATTTTTTTGCGGAGCTTACGAACAAAAGTGTGCCATTCCACTTGGAACACAGAGTAGTAACGTGGTGTTTGAAGGAAAGATCAGGATTAATCCATACTCCCAGATTTATGACTTTATCTTCAACAGGAATGCCAGATTTGCCTATCCTGTAGAGAAATTCATTGGAACTGCTTTTCTTTTCGAGTTCAAGCCGAACAAGATTTTTTTTTTTCAGAATTGAGCTTCAATCCATTTTTATCATACCAAGATTTCACATTAGTTACTACTATCTCAGCGTCGTCTCTCAGCGCATTCGGATCTGACGGTTTTCGTGAAAGCAATATTTGAAGATCATCGGCGTACATCACCATTTCCGCTTGATTTTTTTATATTTTACAGTCGATGTCATTTACAAAAACCAGGAACAACAAAGGGCCATGTATCGAACCTTGAGGGACCCCAAAGGCAACTGTCGCCGAATTTAACAGAGTTGCGTTACCGAGTTTAACTGATTGTTGCCGATTCATAAAGCAACTTTTGAACCAAGTAGAGTCTATCCCGATGTTGCGGAGCTTGCCAAAAAGAATGGTATTTACAAGTGTATACATGTGTAGGAAGACAACAATAGGCCTATTGGCCCAAACTAGGTTGCCTTTCGGTAGCAAGAGGATTAGTTTTGAAGTAAAACGTCTAAGAGAGCTTCGTGTGCCAGTTCTGTTTTTTTATAACAACAGGAAAAGGAACGGATTAGCTATTTATCGGCGATTGGATTGCTGTTTACAACCTCCGCTGGAAGTTTGTTCAATTCTTCGACAACTCTATACAGAAAGAAATTGCGCGTGATGTCGATTTAGAAACGTATCCCAACGCTTTTGTATCCATTGTTCCTAGTCACTCCGTTTGTATCTAGAGTGAAAAGGCTCGCTCGGTCGACGTTTTCCTTACCCTTCATAATCTTCCACACTTCTATCATGTCGCCTCTGGCTCGACGTGTCTCTAGCGAATAAAGATTGAGTTCACGAAGCCTGTTTTCGTACGAATTATTCCGCAGCGAGGGGATGAGTTTGGTAGCTCTACGTTCAACCTTTTCAAGTTTAATAACGTTTTTCTGAGGAATGGAGACCAGAATTGAACGGCATACTCAAGATGCGGTCTAACAAATGCATTAAATAACTTGAGCAAACTGTGCTGGTTTTTGTACGAGATAGTGCGGGATATCATACCTAGCATTTTGTTGCCTTTCTTGGCAGCATCGTTACACCTAAAATTTTCTCTTCGCTGACGGGAATGAGTTTGTTTCCAGACATTGAATATTCGTGTCTGGGGTTATGAAGACCTCTGTGCATAACTTTGCATTTGTCGACATTAAATTTCATTTGCCACTTTTCTGACCAATCAACAATTTTGTTCAAGTCTAGTTGGATCTGCTGACACTGTAGTTCAGTTTGTACTTTTCCTCCGATCTTAGTATCGTCTGCAAACTTGCTAATGTTTGAGAGTACGTTGCTATCGAGATCGTTAATGAATATTATAAAGAGAACTGGCCCTAGCACGGATCCTTGAGACACGCCGCTTGTAACATTACCCCAGGGGGAGGAAGCTCCGTTAAGTACAACTTGCTGCCGTCTGTCCGTAAGCCAGCATTTTATCCAGCTGTTAAGGCCGCCTGAAATACCGATGCTGTGCAATTTACTAATTAGGCGCTTGTGGGGGACTTTATCAAAGCCCTTTTGGAAGTCAAGGTAAATGATATCGATTGGGGATTTTGTGTCGTGGATTTCGATTATGTTTCTGAAAAAGAGTAGCAGATATGTAAGACAGGAACGGTTGTGTCTAAAGTCATGCTGGGAGTCGCCAATCAATTTGTTTGATCCTAAGAATTATGTAATTTTATCCGTTATCAAACTTTCCATCAACTTGCCAATGACTGAGGTGAGACTAGTTGGACGGTAGTTGCCGGGACACATTTTTGTCCCCTCTTTTGAAAATTGGGGTAACGTTGGCTTCTTTCCATTTAGAGGGGCAGGGGCCATTTGTGAGAGATTGGGTGAAAATGTTCGATAAATGTTCGGCGATTTTGTTTCTAGTCTCTTTTAGAATTCTAGTCTAGCAATACCAGCAGAGATATCTGCCCCTCATCATAGTTCTTGTACAGATCTTCAGTGATGCTCATAAGTGCGTCTTCTGTTGACAATTTTCGCCGATAGGCATACTGGCAGTCATCGAACAGCTTGTTTTATTTGAGGTAGTCAATCAATTGTATAGATATTACCTTTCCTAGAATCTTGAATAGGACAGGCAGAAGACTGATCGGTCTGAAGTTAGATGATTCATTCATATTCCCAGATTTCTGAATTGCTTCCAGATCTCTGGAAAAGTTTCACTTGCTATGGAGGTGTTAATAACTGTGCTGATATAAGTCAAGGTAACTATTAGGCTGTCTTTCAAATATTTAGGGCTAAAACATCAATTCCTGTAGAATATGTGTACTTCAAGGAAAAAATAGCTTGTTTTAAGTCGAGTTGCGATACTTGCTTTGGTTTCCATCTGACGTTTGCTTCTTGGTAGCTGTCTCCATCGGAAGCCTTTGGACTCCATGTATCTGTTGCGATGCTCTATAATCCTGGATAAGCTTCCTGGGTTACCTCTTCAAAAAACTGTTTCCCAACTCCAACGAAGTAGTTGTTAAACTTCTCTGAAGCTGCTTGAGCATTCGGATAAGTAGGCGAGGTGATCTTTTTTTTGTAGGGAACAATTCTTTTCAATACATTTCACGTTTCTTTTTGATTGTTTTTGCACTGATCTCGTTCCTCATGATGATATTTAATTTTTGTTTTCCTGACTTCTCGTTTGACTCTTCTATATTGAATTCGAAATAATTCTAACCAAGTGATGCTTTGTTTTGCTCTGCGTTGGAGATATTTTTTAGGTGCAATTCGTTTCGCAGTTTTTTTGTTATGCATTTAACCGGCATGTTTATCATTATTTTAGTTTCCGTTGGCGCCACAGCGTTCAGACGTGTGAGAAGATAGTCTGTGAGTAATTGGGCTTGCTCTGTAACGTTGTTTGTGCTATGTATCGGTTTTATCATCTCAACGTTTGCCACTAATTGTACTCTGAAAATATCCGCGGGGTTATTTCTTTTTGTACGACAGATTATTTTGTATACTCGTTTCTTCTCTTTTTTGATGTTAGTGGTTCAGTTTATTTCATAGTGGTCCGAGAAAGAATTGGACTCCACGTCTGTGGTAACAATGGAAGACGGATTGTTACTTATGAACAGATCCAATACAGTTTGCGATCTGGGAGTAGTTCTTGTTGCACTTTTTATGAGCCGATGCAGCCCGAGTCTGTCTAAAATCGGCTTTATATTGTTGGATTTCAATTTCAATTGATTATCATTGAAATTTTCCAAAATGTACAGCGTCTTTCCTACGCGGATAGCTTCTTAAAATCTTTCTTCGATTTATTGAAAAGACTGTACACTTGCTTTGGGGGGTCTGTAAAGAGAACCAACAACAAACGTTCTGTTTTTTCGTACCTGGATGTTCACTCAAAGGTCATCAATTTCATCGCTGACGGTAAGCATTACTTTAGAAGAGGTATATTCTTCTCGCACATAAATCACGGTTCCACCTCTTTTCCTTTTTCTATCTATTCTATAAGCATTGAAGCCGTTAATCTCGATGAAGCTAGTGTTAATGTCAGATTCCAGACAGGTTTCTGTCAGACATAGAATGTCAATCGAGTCCTGCACATCGTCATTTTGATGTGATCCATCTTTGTTCATAAGCTTCTAACGTTAATATGTTTAATCACGATATTATTCAGGTTCTGATGGGTATTTACATACATGATTGCGGAGGGGTGATTGCTGCTCCCATCTTGAATAATTTTTGTCTCTAGTAATTTGTTTTTACTTACAGGACAGTTGGTGTCACTTTGGAATGATTGCAGGGATATATCTTCATTGAAAATGGATTTATCATTGTCGTATTGATAATGAAAATACCTATTGGAACACTGCACATTTGTTTCCGCATGCTTGTTTCGCTTCACTGCAATATTTTGTTGTTCGAAATGTGGCTTCAGAGGGTTGGTTGGTGCAAGACTGCTATAGTGGTCCTCTTTCTTGGCTACAAATATTGAGTATTGAGCAGCTTCATCATTACCAAGGTCGGTCGGATAAATTACATATTTCGTTACGTTGTCCGGGTTTGTTTCATCTAAGATTGTGATTTGTATTTTGAGTGCGTTGCTGAAAAATGCAGGGACTAGATCGCCTAAACTGCTATTGTACTCTTTGTCTTCAAAATACTTTTCTATCACGGAGAAAAGCCCATATTTTTTTTAGTCGCAGTGAAGACTTCGTAATCTTCTATGTAATTAAAGGATTCCTCCATTGCTTCAGTTCTTTTCACCTCTAAGAGGTTTTCATCGTTAAGTCCTGTTTGTTTAACTATGGATCCTTTCACCGCGTGAATCATACAATGTCCGTCTGCAAGTGTTGATTGTCTCCTTAATCTTAAATCTTTGAGAATGGTGTCGATGTTGGTGTTCCTGGGGAATTGTTGCAGTGGCATTTGTTCATTCGGTTTATTGTTTCTTCTATCAGCAACGCCACCCACATTTAGATTTTTAATATGCTCTTCAGTAACACTCTTACTGACGTTATCTAAAAATCTGGTTGCCAATTCTCGAGTGGCATTGTTTGTATGTTTGGGATATCCTTGCTTCCGGTTCTGTTATTTGTTATTGAGGGTGGGTTGGAGCAGGAGAGACAGAACAGAACCAAGGGAACGAAGTTTAGATCGGTGATTGAAGAGAGGCATGGATGAGGATGGCGGAACCATGCTAGGGGAAGGAATGGGTGAAGGGGGTAATATATGGGAGGAAGAGCGGTATAGGTAGAGTTGGAGTTTGGGCTGAGGTTAGAGAATGGTAGCAAAGGTGGGAGCTAGAGGAAAGAACGGGTGAAGGGGGGGTAATATATGGGAGGGATGGGCGGGATAGGTAATGTTGGAGTTTGAGTTGAGGGTAGGGAATGGTAACGAAAGTGGGAGCTCGAGGAAAGAATGGGTGGAGGGGGTAATATATGGAAGGGATTATCGGAATAGGCAGAGTCGGAGTTCTGACTGAGGTAAGGGAATGGTTGCGAGAGGGGAGGATTGGGGCTGTGCTGCAAGCATAGTTAGACGAATTTGTGTGAGTAGTGTGGAGTGGATGAGGAGGGTAGGAGAAGAAATGAGTAGGCGTTGAGGGGACGCTATTGCTGCGACCATGTTGAAAAGGCGTTGCATGGGAGCTGATTGTGTTGGGATGATAAGGAGTCAATGATTGGTGATTTTTAGTTTGAATTTTAGTTTGGGGGTGACGAGAGAGCACTAGGATGTGAGTTATCTGCTAGTAGATGTCCTTTGCTAACGTGTGGTGGGGTGATGATACGAGATGATGGCCATATGATGGAGGGAAGTAGAAGAAGGGAGGAGACATGAGAAATGGTTGCTTGCTTCTGACATTGTTATAGTATAGGGATGGCAATACCTCAACACCCTGAGGAACTTACCGTGCTACCGTGTTGAAGAATTTGATAATTCCACTATTGTTTAGACTAGCATTCTTCGAATGAAACAATCGTTCGTCGGGGGCACCAGTGACTTCATCTCTTAGCTTGCCTGTTGGGATAACTTTGAGCCTCAAGGAGTGGCAAAGACTCACTGTACGGCGCCTCTGTTCCATTCGTTTCATATTAAGGGGTTCTGCCATGTACATCTTAGCATTATGGTTTTTCGTTAAAATTGCCGAAGTTATTTTGACTACTGCTTCATTTCCGACGTAGTCCGTGAGCACAATAATGTAATTTTTGAATGGATTTGCGCTTTCAATGGTTTTAGACAGAGTACCATAATCGTTAATATTTACCTTTTGCATCTATCTGAAAGGTCGAACGTTAGCACATTTTTCACGAGGTTATCACCAATGAGTATTGTCTTTGAGGTCTTGGTATTTTCTGTTGACCCAATGCTGGTGCCTGATGCTTCAGAGTGAGCCAGCTTTGCTGTTGCGGATTTTTCTGTTGAGGTTTTTCTGTATCGGAGGTGGGAGATGGAGTGCTCAGCAGCGTTGGGTAAGTATCTGTCACCGAATGAGCTACCCTGTGGGAGAGATTAGGCTTCTCCCGTTTTGGGGCACATGCGCTGGCCATCGGAGTGTGTGGGTAATGCGGCAGCTCTATGTTTATGGGCTTGCTGGTTCTGGTGCATTTTTAGCTTTTGCATGATATGCAGCCTCTGTTATTCTTGACACATGCGCATTTTTCGCATGCTCCACTATAACACATGCAGCAGGATTTGCTTCTGTTGGCAGTGTGGCTGTGGGGCGACATGTCTTCAATTCAAGCTTAGATCTCAGTGAAGTGGACTGCTTAGAGGGTTTGTTGTTGGAGCGGCTTAGGGAGCGTCTAGTTAGGGGTCCTCCTCATCTGCGTTAAGAGAAGGACCCGCTACCTTATATTGTGCAGGACCGTGTGTGGGTATTACCTTGTTCAATCGTTCAAACCATTTAAATCTATTTCCAATCGATTTTACCGCCTTATTCCTACTTGTTGTTTAATTGTATGCCAACATCACAAACTCTTTGCAATAAGAAAAAAAATCAGAAAGAGGTAGAGACAAATAATTAGCTAGTAATTTTAATAAATGCCGACTAAGCCTGTGAAAAGCTGTTTAATATAAACTAAATCAGAAGATGCAGGTACAAGATATTGTTCTATTGATAGAAGGAAATCGCACCAAGGAGTTAAGTTTGGGTGGCATGTTTACGACGGAAATATTCAGCCTCGAAAGTGTTTAGGCTGTGAAGTTTTGAACGGAATGTGTTTAGGCTGGAAAGCTATTACCAGCGAATATCTTACCCTGGAAAAATATAGGATTGAATGTTGATATGACGGAAAACGTTTACGATCAAATTTCATCATGCAGGGACGCATTTTCAAATATTTTTTTAGAACCGAAAGTGTTTAGCACGGAATTTCTTCAGACCGAAAGTGCTTACGCTGGAATTATATTGCCTCGAAAATTTTACAATGGAATGAATCCTAGCTGGAAACTACCCCAAATAATCTGATACCGTTATGTATAGGATCGAATAGTTTGTCCCAGAAATGATTTTGAACAAAAAGTGTTTAGGACGGATAAATCTACGATAGAATTTATTTTCCCTAAAAGTTGTCGTTGGATGGTATATTTCTAGCTGTAACCTGACCTAACCGAACCTAACCTAACCTAACCTAACCTTAAAAGAAAGAAGTAGTTTTTTTTCATCGTCCGTGTGCCCAAATAAAATCACTTCCGACGCAAACACTTTCCGTTCTAAACAGATTCCGCCCAAAACATTTTCCGGCTGAAATACATTCGACTGAATCGAGTTGCCCACAACAGACGATTCCATCGAAAACACTTCGAGCGAAAAAAAATCCGTCGTAAATAGTTTCTATCCTGAATAATTCGATGCTATGTACTTTCCATCCTAAACATCTCGCCCCAATTCCCTTTCTGAGCAAAAACGTTTCATGCCAATGAATAATATGTCCAATCTTCTTTCCAGGCTACAGGTTTTCGATCGAAAATCTTTCCTTCGTAAACACTTTCGATCGAAAACAGTTTCCAGCTAAAATGAATCCGTAGAATTGTTTCCGTCGTAAACACTTTCTGGGCTAAATAATTCCAGCGTAAATACCCTGCCCGTTAAGTTTTAGGTTATAACAATTTGTTACAATTATTCAAAACTTTGTTAATATTCAGAAATAATTCAGACATGAGAGCCTAATATTGTAGCTAAAAATTAGGATGAACGTTGACCAGCCAAAAAGAGATTTGTCATAGCGTAAACCTACAAATTCGGAATGAATTACTCTTATGATCATTTATCTTAACTGGAAATTCTTAAGTTGTCGTTCAAAATCTACATGTGGAGGGGAAATCACTGATAAATGGGGTGGGAAAATCACGAATGAATGGGGTTATGATATTACGGAATCATGGGGTTGAGAAATCGTGAATACACGGGGTAAGGAAATCCTGAGAGCATGAGGTTAGGAAAACGAGATGTGCTAACATATTTTAAAGATGGGTCTAAAGCATTGTTTGAATAATGCAGGCGTTAATAGACGAAATATCTGATACATAATAGCTGGCGTTGGAAAATAACTAATAGATGAGCTTAGAAAAATCTCGAATACAGGAGATTGGGAAATCACTAATACATGAGGTGGCATCACAAATGAATAGGGTTGGAAAATTATGAATACATGAGGTTGAGGAATCACGAATACATGGGGTTAGAAAATCTTAGGAACATGGACTTCGGAAATCGACGTGTGCTAACATATTTTAAAGATGGGTCTACAACATTGTATGATTAATTGACGGGTGAATAGACGATGTAACTTGTACGTAATATAAAATACACCATAATTTGAATATACAAATGCATAGACATGTGCACATACGCGCACATACACACATACAAGCCGATGTACAATG
>SDVV010029746.1:0-11767 GCA_016164225.1 Gammarus roeselii | reverse complement strand
TATATATTTGACATTCTGTTACGATAAAGTCGTGGTTACTTTAGTTAAAGAAGATTTGATTTAACCCTGTTTTGGACTCCGTTGGAGAAAATTTCCATCAGATTTGCATATACTATAGCGTGTTTGTGTAGAAGTTTTTCCACATCATTTATTATAGGTTTCAGTTAAGAAAATCAGTCACATGTCTTGGCAACTTATTCACGTTAGTTATTTGGTAGGTTACATGCTAGTTTTTTCTCGTACATCATGTTTTTTAATGTATGTTTTGGGAATGGTAGAGAATTGATCGTCTTATTTCATTATTACTCGAGCGTTTCAGTATATTTAATCCAATTCTGTAGGTTCTCTGTAGAGTTTCCATCTTCAATGCAAGGTATTGGCTATTTTATACAATATACGAATATTGGGATATATTACTTTTGTATCTGCAATGTAGAACATTATTTCAGTCATAATTGGTCGGTTGTTTCAGCATTTTGGTATTTTTTTGTATATATATGACATTCTGATACGATTGAGCCGTGGACACTTTAGTTGAAGAAGACATGATTTAACCCTGTATGGACTCCATTGGAGAAAAATTCCGTCCGATTTGTATATACTATAGCGTGCTCGTGTAGAAGTATGCTACATCATATACTATTGGTTTCAGTGTATGCTGCTCGCAAATCGTGCTACAGCTTATTCACGTTAATGGTTTGGTAGGTTACACTCGTACATCGTGGTTTTTAATATATGATTTGGGTATGGTAGAGAATTGATCTTCTCGCTTTATAATAACTCGAATGTTTTAGTTCATTTTCATTCAGTTATGTATAATATATGTAAAGTTTCCATCTTCAATGCAAAATATTGGATATTTTTATCCAAATATAGGCTTTTTATGATATATTACGTTTATATCTGCAATGTAGAACATTATTTCACGTGTAATTTAGCTAGATGGTGTATTTTTTTCTTGTGTTAAATGAATCTTTTTACGTCTTGTTACAATGCTTGACGTGGATATTTTAGCTATAGAAGATTAGATTTGTTACAAGCTTGGTCTTGTTGTTAGTTTTTTGTATAAATAGTGTTGGAACATACTTCAATGTTTAGAAGGAGTTAGAGGAGTCCCCTAAGCAAAAAGCTCATTTTGTACATGCTTATTTGTATAAGTAGGCCGTTTTACTATGATGGATACCCTCGTATATTACAAAAAAAAATCCAGCTTGCTTACAAGGGCAGACTAGAGAATTACATAGTTATTTTTTTTTGTTGTATGATTTTTTTCCACGGTAATCATAGGAATATATGTTTAAGAGGTGAAAATCCGTACAACATCTCAGTGGTATTTCGTCATTGAACCCTATCAAGTATATAGTTTTAACGTTATAGAAGATGATTTACTATGGATTGGTCGTGGGCGGCTTACACTTTTTGGTAGTCATTTGGAGTTCATCCATGTTCAACGTGAATTTGTAAGTTCATGTGGATGTTGGTCTTAAGTTCAATGGGTTGTAAGAGGGGTTATGCGATGAGCTGTTGGTCGTTGTAGTGATTTGCTTGGTTCGTCAGTGAACAGCGCCCAGATTTATGGCCACACTCTTTGAGTCTCATGTCAGGACCATTCTTTAAAACTGTTCCTGTGTATGGATTCTTGTTATGTCCAGAATGTGACTTTGCTCGGAGCTGTTCATTGAAGATGTACTGAACAGATGCATGGTATGTCTAAGTATCGTACCATGACTGGCTGTTGCCTCTCAATTTTGTTCCATATCACGGAGGGGGGGGGGGGGATTTGCTGAGAAGTGACCTAATAAAGCATTGTTGGCCATATAGATCAAAACAACGTTGGCAATAAATTTCACATTGTTTTGATCTATATGCTACATTTTATTTGGTTAGTAAGCTCCGTATACTTGATTCTTCTTGACGTTTTCGTGTAATATAACGATCGTTTACTACATCCACTCCAACATTTTACTATAGATCTGTGATATAATGACCACAGTCAACAAAATCTAGCTTATGAATCACGTCCAAGGTACATAATTAGGGATCACAATGTACGACAACATTGACAAGAAAATCAACTGACACAAAATTGTTGCCATACACCGCCGGATACGTTAATACCTAACCAAACCAAGCTCACCAATAATTATGCATGTTTATTCAAGTTTGATGGATATGTACGGTATTTAATCATTATTTTATGAGATATATATATCAAATCACTTCCATGGTTCTATTTTACGTACCTTTTTTTTAATATCACACACCATATACACACATATACACTTTTGTACGCATTTACAAGGTCGTTAGCGGCACTGTGCCGGCACATGTGCCGGCACCATGAAGACACATACAAACATTTGCACTAATATACAGGCTCGTTCACCATCTGTAACATTTCTCTTCTGATCTGTGATTTCTAATGAAACTAATTCCCGATTTTTTGATGCAAGGTATTTAATGTGGTTCAGTTTTTACGTCATGTTAGGTTGAAAGATCTAGTCATTCCAACCTAACCTTACCAATAATTATAGAATTTTTATTCAAGTCTCGTGCTTACATATGATATTCAGTCATTGCATTATGCTTTATACAAATCGAATCTATCCACTTGGCTCTAAATTTCTTGTTATAGCTTCCACTGGTTAACCTAACAAGGAATCATTTGTCATCGTTCGAGATTTTTTCGTGCTTACGTATGATATTCTGTCATTGATTTAGGATTATGCATATCAAATATCTCCACTTGGCTCTACATTTTGATCTGCCCTTTGCAGTTTTTAATACACTCTTCCAGTTTTGATTGAGTAAACACCCCCGTTTTTAACTTTGAATGTATGATTGTTACAGGGAATTCATATTATTTTTGATTTGACACAATTCTACATCACTTTTACATGTTTTCACACCCATCAAAACCTAACCTAACCATATGCATGGTATTCAGTCATTGATATATACATATGAAGCCCTTCACACGACTTCAAATATCACTTCAACAAACATGTTATTTATTTTGTTGTCACTCGCGACCCATATTAGTTAGCAGAGAGGCCCCATTTTCAAACTTAGATGTATCCAGTTTCGCACAAACAAACACTTCATCTCACACTAGGGTGTGTGTGTGTGTGTGTGTGTATCTATATGTTTTGCCCACCCAACATATACTAACCTATCTTAACCAAGAATTATGCATTTATAATAAACTCTTCATGCTTATATAAGATATTTTCTTTCGGGGATTAATGCTATATTCAGATCCAATCTCTCCACTTGGCTCTACATTTTGATCTATCATTAGCAGTTTAAATACACTTTTCTAATTATGATTGAGCAAATTTCAGCCATTTTCAAATGTATATTGCGTCATTTCTTTGTAGGGTTTTGTAAATTCGTATTAATTTTTCTTCATGGGACATATGAATGAGCGTTGCTCGCGACCTCTCATGAATTGCATTTGAACTCGGTATTTGTCATAGGTAGAATGTATTATTTCAAATTTTCTGGCCGGTTGGCTCGTTGGTGATATTAGATGATACTCTTGTTATAGCATCCACTGGTTAACCTAACCAAGAATTATGTGGCATCGTTCGAGCTTATTTTCGCCCTTACGTATGATATTCAGTCATTGATTTATGATTCTTATGTATCAACATCTCCACATGACTCAACATTTTGATCTAACATTTGCAGTTTTAATACACTCTTCCAATTTGATTGAACACAAATTCCCATTTTAAACGTGGATTGTTTGAATGTTATAGATAATTCATATTATTTTTGAATTTGACACAAACTTTACATCACTTTCACTTGTTACTCGCATTCAATCTAACCTAACCTAACTCAACCAAGATTTTGTAAGTTGTTTCGTCATTGATTTTCCCTTTATAAATATATATCTCTCCATCCGGTTCTTTATATTACTTACATCTAGTTCTTTTTTACATCGTGGTCACTCTCTACCAAATTATTTGGCAAAGATCAACCATTTTAAACGTCGATTATTTGAATGTTATAAGTAAATCGTATTCGTCACCAGTTTCACACAAACGGATACATGGTCTCACACTAGGTTTTCTTAATTTTTCTTCAACAGCTCCTGGAACTACACCCTCTAACGTCATGTACCTATTATTTTCATATCCAACTTCATTAATTTTATAATCTGGACCATGACTTTGTTTGAGATGAGGCCATAAATTACTTGTCAATTCATCTTTATTCAACTTCATATGTTCTTTTGCAAATTTAGTGCACATCCCCTATTCCCCTACTACTATTGAAAAGACGCCATTTCAAGCTATATCCCATCGTTCCTGAACAAAATCACAACGTTGACTATGTATTTGTAAATGGGTATGTTCATTCGTATGTACGTGTACATTAGTTAAAAATATGTATAACAAGATTTAAAATCAAAATTTTCGATAAAATTTCATAATTTTCGAGGCGCGGACCTTACTTTAGTAGCAAAATTCTCACTTCAATAGACCGACTTGGCTCTGTTATCCCTCGAATTTTTTAAAATTTTATTGACAATTTGAATTTATAATCTTGTTATAATATAATCTTGATTAATAAGAATTAACTCATGTACACATATACGCATGGACATACACATGTACAAATACATAGTCAACGTTGTGATCTTGCTGATGAAGGATGGGGTATAGCTTAATATGGCGTTTTTTTAATAATAATAGGGGAATGGGGTTTGCACTAAATTTGCAGAGAACAAAATAAAGTTGAAAACAAATTAACAAGTAGTCTATGTCATCATCTCAAGCAAAGTCATAGTCCAGATTATAAAACTAACGAAGTTGAATATGAAAATGTTAGGTGTATGACGTTAGAGGGTATATAGTGCCAGGAGATGTTGAAGAAAAAAATTAAGAAAACCTAGAGCGAGACTATGTATCCGTTTGTGTGAAACTATTGACGAATATGAATTACTTATAACATTCAGACAATCTACGTTTAAAAATAAACGATATTTGCTAAACGATATAGGGAGATAGTGACCATGCAAATAAGTCATCAAGGTGTAACTGATACATAGAGCTGGGTGGTGAGCTTCATATGTTAAACGGATAAAACAATCAATAAACATCATACCTAAGCATGAATACTTTGTGTTGAAACAATACGTAATTCTTGGTTAAAATAGGTTAGGTTAGGTTAGGGTTGGTACGAATAACAAACAGGTGAAAGTGATGTAAAGTTTGTGTCAAATTCAAAAATAATATGAATTACCTGTAACATTTAAACAAATCAAAGCTTATAATTGGGTCTTTACACAATAAAATTCGAAGAGTGAATTCAAACTGCAACTCAGCAATCAAAATGTAGAGCCTAGTGAAGAGATTTATATGTATAAATCCTACATCAAAGACAATATCATACGTGAGCACGAAAAAATTTTGAACGATGACACATAATTCATTGTTAGGTTGACAAGACTATCATCTTGTATCATCATCGAGCCCCGACTAGAAATTTGGTATAACACAGTCTACCTATGACAAATACAGAGTTTGAAAAGCAACACATGGGAGGTATCGAACGATGCTCATACATAAGTCTCGCAAAAAATGATTAATAAGAATTAGCAATAACATTCAATCAATGACTCAATATACCTATGAAAAACATTGGATGAAAAATGGGAAATCAAATTTGGAAGAGTGTATTCAAACTTCTAATGATAGATAAAATGTAGGGCCAAGTGGATATGTATAGAGCATAAATCACTGAAAGAAATATCTTACATAAGCATGAAGAGTTGAATATGAGTACAGAATTATTGGTTAAGATGGGTTAGGTTAGGTTGGGTGCGCATAACATTAGTAAAAGTGATGTAAATTTGTGGCGAATTCAGAAATAATATGAAAAATCCATAGCAATCAAACAATCAAAGTCTAAAATGGGGGTCTTTATTCAATCAAAATTGGAAGACTGTATTCAAACTGCTAATGATAGATCAAATGTAGAGCCGAGTGGATATGTATAGAGCATAAATCAATGACTGAATATCATACGTAAGCATAAATCTCGGTTGATAATACATAATTCTTGGTTAGAATAGGTTAGGTTAGGTTAGGATGACTAGATCTTTTAACCTAACATGACGTGAACCTGGTGCACATTGAATATCTTGTAACAAAAGCAAGGGAATCAGTTTTATTGGAAAATCACAGATCAAAGGTAGAATGCTACAGATGTTAACCGAGCCTGTATAAGCGTACAAATGTGTGTATATGCCTACATGGGGCCGTTTTCAACCCTGTATAAGCCTACATGGTGCCGGCTTCGACCCTGTAAATGCCTACATAGTGCCGGCGCAGGTGCCGGCACTGGTACCGAATTCGACCCTAGATATGCTTACATAGTGCAGTCACCGACATTGCCTATGGGTACAAAAGCGTGTATGTGTGTACATGGTGTGTGATATTTTAAAAAATCTATGTAAAATAGAGCCGTGTGGAGGGATTTGATATGTATATCGCACAAAATAATGACTAAATATCATACATTACCATCAAACTTGAATGAAAATATATCATTATAGGTTAATTTGGTTAGTATGACTAGATCTTTGAACCTAACATCGCGTGAAACTGATCCACGTTAAAAAATTGTAACAAATTGAGGTGCATTAGTTCTATTAGAACACACCTGCTGAGTCTCATCCAAACATTTAATAGAGGTTTTCGATAAAATCTGGAATCTAGGCATCTGCAGAAGGATATTTGCTGGATCTAAATTGGAAAAGTGTATTCAAACTAATAATGCTATGTTAAATATACAGCCCTAGTGGAGAGATTCATACATATCAATACCATGCATAAGCATCAAACTTGAATATAAATGCATAATTGCTGGTTAGGATGACTGTTAGTACAGATTACCTACAAATTAATGTATCTGGCAGTGTATGGCAATCCTTTTTGCATTCATTGATATTTGATCTATGTTGTCGTACATTGATATGTATTTCGTTAATTATGTACCTTAGGCGTGATTTATATCCTAGATCTTGTTGACAGCGGATCTTACATCACAGATTTGTGCTAAAATATTAGAGGGGATTTATTTAATATTCGTTATAATAGAGAAAAATGGTAGGAAAAATCAAGTTAAGTAATCTTATACCAATACCCTTTATCAGGTAATAAGCAATATAACATGATATCAAACTGATCATCTCATGAATCGAGCAACAAATCCAAAAATACAACAAAATATCTTATTGTAACAGTAAAATGATAAATACATATTGAAAAAATACGTGTAAATTCAATGCTAACGCTTTAACACGAATAACAATCACTGACATAAGCGGCAATCTTACATAATCGCTTTGAAGTCTCCAATCTACTAACGAGTTATAACGTAACATTACGTGAAACTAATTGATAATACTAGGCTTATAACGAGTAAAGTGGAAAAATATGTATATACATATATAAATAATCCGCTAAAGATTGATAAAATTATAGAGCCAGGTCGAGAGGTTGGATATGAATAAATCTTAAATCATAGAACAGCTAGGAGCAGCCTCACCTGACGAAAATTCCAGAGGCGTTCTGAACATTTGGCTTGGAGAATCCATACACCCAACCTCGGGTCCAAAATGAGATGAAGACATAGTCTTATGAGAACCGAATAAATATATAATGAACAAACAGTTTTGGCCAAGTATACCCAATACATTAGTCTAGAGGATTAGAAAATAAATAAGTAAAATAAACATAATTAAATCATATAAACTAAATGTTCAAAGCACGAAATACTCTCAAATATATCCGAAAAGCTGAGGCCGAAAGCCCCCGCCCATCCGCCACCCTTCTGCCCCACGCCCGTTAGCTGACTCACGCGCTAAAACCGGTTCCGGTCCCGCCCGCCTGACTCTGACCAACCCCCTCCATACCGTAATTAAGCCCTTTCTATAATCCTTCACTAAAAGCATATTCGTGCCTATATATATTACTAACTTTGCTTCTCAGCCCTTCAATTATATCGCTCATATACCAGCCCCCCTATAATCAAAAAGCATACCAATTAAATAACTTGTTTGACGACAAATAGATAAATGTATTTTGTATCCTCACAGTTGCACCACTGTCTCAGGATAATACACAGGATGAAGTCTATCATCAAAATGCTGCAGTGCACAGTTGGGGGGAATGTATTTTATCCCTCCCTAATTAAAACCTGTCTTATAACCCTGCCAATTAAGTAACGCTGCAAACATATCAACGACTGCATTAGGAAAATACATTTAGATGGCACATGTGTTATGCAAAGCGTTTATCCATTGCCAATCTGTCCCTCTTGTCTCTAGCAAAATATATACGGCCACTAATTCAGTACCGTCTTATTGGATTTAAATATTACTTAATTTATTTTGGATTTGAATCCAAGTAGTCTTCAACACCCCTCCTCCAATATATTGTATCAAACAGAAGTGCGCACAGAAATGACGCAAGGCACTTACTAACGGCGGGTACGTTTTCCATCTTATCGGTGACTATATCATGATGATCGTGACTATAGTATGATAATCGTTACTATAGTATGATGATCGTGACTATATTATGATGATCATGACTATATTATGATGATCGTGACTATAGTATGATGATTGTGACTATATTATGATGATCGTGACTATAGTATGATGATCGTGTCTATAAAATGATGATCGTGACTATGTTATGATGATCGTGACTACATTATGATGATCGTGTCTGTAGTAGGATGATCGTGACTATATTATGATGATCGTGATTATATGATGATCGTGACTGTAGTATGATGATCATGACTATATCATGATGATCGTGACTATATTATGATGATCGTGACTATATTATGATGATCGTAACTATATTATGATGATCGTGACTATATAGTGATAATCGTGACTATATTACGATGATCGTGACTATATTGTGATGGTCATGACTACATTATGATGATCGTGACTATATTATGATGATCGTGACTATTATGATGATCGTGACTATATTATAATGATCATGACTATATAATGATGATCGTGACTATATAGAGCCTCTTATGACTCACGTTGAGGCTATGGTGGAAATGAGGCCCAAATCAATCAATCAATCGTGACTATATTATTAGGATCGTGACTATAATTTAATGATCGTGGCCATATTATGATGATCGTGACTATATTATGATGATCGTGACTGTATTACGATGAACTTAACTATATCACGATGGTCGTGACTGTATTATGATGATCGTGAATATATTGTGATGATCGTGACTATATTATGATGATCATGACTACTATGATGATAGTGACTATTTTGATGATCGTGACTACTATGATGATCATGACTTTACAATGATGATGTGACTATATTATTAGAATAGTTACTATATTATTAGAATAGTTACTATATTATGATGATCGTGACTATATTACGATGACCGTAACTATATCGCAAGCTATGAGTCATAGCTAAAGCTATAAATGTACAAAGAAGCCATGTGTCTACGGGAGTACTGCTAAATTAGCTACAAAATTTGAAGCCATAAGCTTACAAAGAATACCACTTTGTCTTCATGTACGAATAAAGATTGTTATTTATCTATTTATTTTATCTCGAGTCGGAAACTAACACAAATAAGAACCTTTAAATTCGAATCGAGAAACTTAGTTTGATTTACTTCAGAGTTTCCAATCGCACTTTGAGAACCGATCATACATTAGATATATAGATGCTTCTAGAACTTCATACTGGGTTGAGCTACCGTCACAGCAGTGAAAGATGGCAATTGCAATGGCTGACAGAAAAATGAAACCGAGCCTGAAAAAAAACAGTATTGATGGAAGGAATTTCAACTGAAATATTATGTGTAAATTTGATGCTTAGTAAACAAAACTATAGTTACGTACATAATTATGGATAGATAGTCAAAATAGTATGTTTTTTTGTTGGCCCTTCTTACTATCTACAGGATTGAGCTCACAAATGGTCGCCTAGATCTTATAAGATTTTTTATTCTCTAAAAATGTCTCCAAAGGGCTTTGGAGACCTTTCCCTACTCTACACTGCAGAACTTTCCCTACTCTACACTGCAGAACCTTCCCTACTCACTGGTCACTGACTCATAGTGCATCAACTTGTAGAAAATAGGCACAATCGATCACCTGATGACAAACTGCTGCAGTAGCATTAAAGTGATTCCATTCATGATTGAGAACTTTGAGGGCTGTAGCAAAGACAGTTTCACTGGAGGAATATTTTGATCTGTCGATTTTAGTATTAGAGCATCATCAGGATAAACTAAAGATGCCAAGGAGATACTGCCGATGGAAATGGCAAATTCCATCGACCTCGTTTTCAGATTAAAACTTCATCGACGGGTATTCCCATCGTATTTTTGATTTTGTCTGTGAACAGATGATTTTATTCATCATAGACCCTGTTTTGCTGAACTGCTTATCTACTGAAACAGAATGATTTTGTGCATTTTTTATTGAAGTCTTTCATGCAATCTTGACAGAAAACGACGTTGCAACAGAGAAAACTAAAATTTTTTCCCTTATGAGAGACTGAAGCAAACAATCAACCTCATGATTTATCGTTCCTGCGTTCTTATTGTTCGATTATAAAACAATCTGTATGCGCATATATGAACCGTTTCGGTTCATATATGCGCATACAGACGTGAACCATACCACTATTGCTTAGCACGACTCGAATACTACCATCGTTTCAACACCACTCGCATAGCACCATCGCTTCAACACCACACGCTCACCACCATAGCTTCAACACCACTCGCACACCACCATCGCTTCAACACGACTCGCATAGCACCATCGTTTCAACACCACTCGCATAGCACCATAGCTTCAACACGACTCGCATTGCACCATCGCTTCAACACCACTCGCACTCCACCATCGCTTCAACACGACTCGCATAGCACCACCGCTTCAACACCACTCGCATAGCACCACCGCTTCCACACCACTCGCATAGCACCATCGCTTCAACACGACTCGCATAGCACCACCGCTTTAACACCACTCGCATAGCACCATCGCTTCAACACGACTCGCATGGCACCATCGCTTCAACACGACTCGCATTGCACTACCGCTTCAACACCACTCGCATGGCACCATCGCTTCAACACCACTCGCATAGTCCTATCGCTTCAACACCACTCGCATAGCACCATCGCTTCAACACCACTCGCATAGCACCATTGTTTCAACATACTCGCATAGCACCATCGCTTCAACACCGCTCGCATAGCACCATCGCTTCAACACCACTCGCATAGCACCATCGCTTCAACACCACTCGCATAGCACCATCGCTTCAACACCGCTCGCATAGCACCATCGCTTCAACACCACTCGCATAGCACCATTGTTTCAACACCACTCGCATAGCACCATCGCTCCAACACCACTAGCATAAGCACCATCGCTTCAAACATCTGTAAGGGTTTGCAAGCCAAGTCTCCCCTTCGGTCTTAAAGGTGCACCCCAAACGTTCCAAAGGTTCATGAACGAGGTGCTCAGAGGCATCGATAATGCTTACGCGTACATAGATGACGTGCTAATAACAAGCGAAACCGAAGACGAACAATACGGCCATATTGAAGCTGTGTTCAAACGCCTTCAAACATATGGTTTAGTCATTAACATGGCAAAGTGCAAATTCGTCCAGGAAAGCCTCGAATTCCTGGGCCATCAAATCGGAAGGGA
>SDVV010029745.1:0-11767 GCA_016164225.1 Gammarus roeselii | reverse complement strand
CGTCCATCGGCTGTGTCTCCCCCCCAGAGGGGGTGTTTAGCATTAAGGTCACCTACAAGAAGGTAAGGCGCAGGAAGTTGACCAACCAGGTTAGTAAGAAGTGCGCATGAAATAAGTTCATTTGGGGAAATATATAGGTTACAAATAGTAACGGGGTGTTTGAGGCCTACTCTGTGGGCCTGAGCTTGCATAGTTGTTTGTAGAGGGATCGAAGTGCATGTGATTGCTTGGTTTACTATTGTAGCCAGGCCAGTGCCAGGTCGAGCATCGGCAGTGGGCGAGGTGAAGTGGTCTTTATACCTACTAGGAAAATATGGTTTGCACAGCCCAAGGAGAATTTCCTGGAGACAAACTACCATTGGATTATAGGTTTGGGTTAATTTCAATAGTTCAGCATAGTTAGCACGATATCCTCTAATGTTCCATTGAAGGACGAGGGTATCAAACATTGTGGTTAGGTTAGAGAAATTCAAGGTTTAGGCTTCAGTTAATAAGGTCTAATTATGTATCGCTTTTGTGTACACTATGTCACTCACGGCCTGGGCCGCGTTTGACGAGTATCGTTGGAGCTTCTCTTATGGTTACGAGTCAACGAAGGATCACTTTTGCTTGGATCATCATCATCCAGGTCGGAGCCAGTGCGCTTAGCGCTGGTAAGCGGCAAGCGAGTTTCTCCGACCAGAGGCGACGATAAGGTAGGGTGGGTATCACTCAATACTGTGCTCGGCACATTTCCCTTAGGATTATAATCCGGAGCGGCTAAGCGAGGCAGAGGCGAAGGGGCATTCGGTGCCCTAATAAAAGCACCAGAATGACATCTGAGTTGAGCAGTAATTTGGCTAGGCTGCGCGGTTACCAAGGGTAATCTTGGTTGGGCTTGGAGTTTAATCGTTGGTGACAGATCCCGGGTTCTCGTCTTGTGTGGCTGGTGAGGAGCGCGTTGAGGTGTCAGCGTTTCTTGATGTGGTGCTGCCTCCAATAAAGGCAGGTCGTCGTCCAGATTCAGGTCTGGGACTCCCATTGCACGTCGTTCAGCAAGTGATGTATGAGGCGAAGTGGGAATGAGGGAAGGTATCTCCAGCGGAATTTCCAAGTTTCGCCGGACAGTGCTAATGACTGTTGGCGTGGGCTTCCTCGATTTCGAGGAGGATGAAGAGCATCCTGTTGTAGGTTAGCAGGACGCCTGGTTACAGGTGTTCCCGCTGTCACTGCAGCAAAGCTAGCAAGCGGGCGGATAAATTTAGCGGTTACTTGTCTCTCGGCTTCAAGGTAGGAAAGGCGTTCTCTAGCTTGAACAGCGAGTATCTCCTTTTCAAGTCTGTAATAAAAGCATTCGCGTGATGATGCAGGATGGTCCTCTGAACAGTTGGCGCACTCAGCAGGTCGGCCACAATTGTGGCCATGTGCGTCCTTACCACAGCGGAAGCATGTACTTTTTATGTTCCTCAATCGACAGGCATCACTTCAATGACTAAACTTTGGCAGTTGTAGCAGCGTCTGGGATAAGGGATATATTCTCGGACCGAGCACTGTGTCCAGCCAATGTGGACATCAGAAGGCAGAGAACAGAGCTTGAATGTGAGGATGTAGACGCCAGTGTACTCCTCAACTCCGCTTCGCCGTCGTTTCACTCTGTATATCTTGGTGACTTGCTGATCCGCGAGTTCAGTAAGGATATCATCGTCAGAGTGGTTTGGTCTGTTTTTATAATATATAGTTCCTTGTATCGTGTTGAGAGTAGGGTGCTCATCAACTTTTACATGTATACTATTTAGTTGTTCAAGGTTTTGAATGTTCCCACCTTGCTCCTCATCCTTCACCTCAACCAGGAGGGAGCCATTCTTAAGCTCATTGATGCGCTTCGGGGGTCCCCCAGTGCAGCGCGGAGTTGTCGATTGGCTTGAATAGTGTTTGTATCGGACAGGTTCTCTCCTGAGATCGCCTTGACGGTGAAGAACTTCGTGTAGTTTTTATTTTTAAACAGATTTTCAAGTATTTTCTGATTTTCAACGTAACGTTCATGGGGTCTTACACGATGGCGTCGGCTTCTCCCGGGCTTTCGTCCGGAAGCAGCAAGTGCCGCACTCGCGTTACGGTCGTGTGTCTTGTTTCCAATGTCCACCCCACCAGAAGTGGGGGGAAGGCTGCTGTTGACTAATCATCTCTCCATCAGGCAGCCTGGGATGGAGGGGGTTTACGTCCACTATTTGGGCGCGACCGCCGGGTGATGGCGGTGTTGAAGAGCGTCCGCCAGATGGTGAAGCTGATACGTTACCATCCTGCGGTGACCGTTGCTGTTGTTGCAATAGCCGTTGTTCAAAAGAGTTGTCCAATGGAGAAGTCTGGGTTGTCGACATTTACTGAGTTTCTGACGAGGAATCCATTAAAAGTCCAGGCGCCCCCCCCCCCCCCACCGTGCCCACACCCACCACGGAGCGCTTAAAGCAAGTGTTTTCTTGCTCTTTCAACGAGCACCACTTGTGAGCTATGTGAAGGTTCGTTTCCCCTGCAAACATTATATTCAGACGGTTAAGCAGGACCTTCCAGCAGCTCTATACCCCAGCAACGGGTTCGATGAAGGTTGTCCCACCCCCCGGTCAACAATATCTCGAAGAAAAAAAAATTATATAATGAACAAAATAAAATATAAAACGCAAAAAAAAATATCAGGGGAAAGTTGTCAAGAGAAGAATAGAGGTAAGTTAATGCAGCTTCAACAAAACAAACGAGGTAAAAGGAGTAACCAAGGTGAAAGCATAACCAGGAAGGGGTAGAAAAGGAGAGATAGTGAAGAGTGAAGAGAAAAAGGGTCCGAAAAGAAAATAGGATGTTCATCCCCCCCCCCGGTTGGATCGTGACCCCGTGCGACCCGTGAACCAGTAGCTTTAGGGGGGTAGTACAGGATAAAAGAAGAGAAAAAGGGAGTTCTTGTATGCCAGTGCTCAATGAGTTTCAAAATATTTCAGGCACTAAAGCTATTGCAATTAACGGCCAGCAGCAATTAGACATGTCTCAAGGTCCACAATAAATTTAGAAAACGGCAAGTGCACCATTTCCAACTGCATTACATAGCACCATCACTCACCTTTAGAGCAGCCTGATCGTGCGGTTGAGTAGTGGAGTTGTAAGCCGCTAGTATCTTACTGGCGTGTAGTTCGCGGGCGGCAGCGGGACAAAGACGCAGCAGCGTGAATTGCAGCTCCAACACTGCCTCTGGTAGAGAAATACAAGGTTAACAATTAGTCTGGGACGTCTTAGACACTACCGAGGCTTCAAGGCGGTCTCGCGTATGGTTGCTTCACTGACTCCGCAGGTGATTCTGCTTTTACATTCAAGAAAAAACATGCTCTATGAAAGCAACGCCAATCGGAAGTGTGCTGCCGTTGTGTTATGTATGTATCGGTTAGTTTGACGCGGGTTCAGTATTTGGAGACAGGGAGAGGCCAGGTACGCTATTATGTAAAAAAATTGTGCTCCCCTCATACCGAAATGATGTTTGAAGAGGAGGACCTTGGTTTCAAGCAGATGAAAAATGGGTGCGATTTGTGTACAGCCCGTTGAGATGCGTAAGCCCATGTTTCGTTTTCTTAGTAGGGAGTCAATGTGTGGAAGCAAGATCAGAGGACCAGGGAGTGTTTCCATAGGAAAAGATAGGTCTGATGAATAGTTTGAATAATGTTCTAATTGATTCCGTGAAGTGCCCATCAGTGGTTGAGGTAAGTACCCGGGTCACTTTCAATCCAAGTTTGGCTTTATTGATGGTCCCCCAACAAGCTCATTAAACATAAACTCCCATTGCCCTGCAACTCAATTGCGCTTTGTTCTGACGTGCCGCGTCTGATTTAAACAGTGGACATCGTTTTAGGCGCCAAACAAAGAAGGACACTCCATGGCTGTCATACGGTGTAGAAGGGTCATGCCTATAACAAACCTTTGAGCTTGAGCTGCGCATTCGTGGAGGCCTTCATCATGAGAGTGTCGAAGCGCGCATGCGTAACAAGGAGGGAGTGCAGGTCTTTCACTGATAGAGGCTTGGCTGTGCTCTGCTCGTTACTGAGAGGGGCGGCCTCGCCTTCAGGAACTGAGTACTGCCACTCACACAGCGCTCCAAGACACGACAGGAGCTGCACACTCAGCTCGGAGCAGTCTCGCAGACTAGTCTTGATCACCTGGTAAAAAATGCAGGAAGTGTAAAACAGGTACAGTGATTCACCTTTTATTTTTGGCACATGTAATACTGATAACAAACTATGTCTAAGTGCTTAGATTCAGCTCAACTTGAAGGCGACTCAATTTTGAAGAGATTTATTCTTTATGTAATCAATGTATTGGTGCATAAAGATATTTACCGAAAGCATAAGTAGAAAACAATCTTTAATTTTACCTACCTTCTTAGTAAATTTAAGCCAGAGGTCAGGCCTTGCTCTGTCGGGCCTGGTACGGCGGTGCAGTTTGGGCAGCAGGTCATGCAAGCGCTGCACGGCAGCCGCCACCAGGTTATCTTGAGACGCCGTGGCGTGACGTGAATTTTTTTTATGAACGTAGCACAGTAAAAGGTGCAGTGAAGACAACAACGCGTCGGGACATGGAAGGCGAATTTCCTTTTTGTGACCCTTGAGGCTCTCGCATACGAGGCTGCCGGAAAGGAGGGATAAAGGAGGGTGTCACAAGTTGGCGGAAAATGTGATTAGTAATACAGTTAAACGTTTTATTCAATGATCCAACATATAAAACATTTGCACAGTATTCATACAAACATCATTCAACGCCTAAACAAAATTTGATTAGTCAAAAAGAACGAACAAGCAACGACAGGTACAGACCATATGGTGATGAGGTGGTCAGGAGGAGCGTCCCCGTCCTCTACCATCCTGATGAAGGCACTCTTCACGGAACTGCATGCCTCGCCTCCACCAATCAAATTCCTGGCAACCATGAGGGCAGTAAGACCATGGTAGCCAGGCTGATTCGCAGCATCGTACTCCTTGAGCCACGTCACAACCGTCGGTTTCGCAACCGTCAACATCTGCAGCACAAACTCTGGCGCGACATCTGGCAACTCCAGCAAGTAGAGCAGCACTGAGCCCTGGCCTGGTAGTACAGGTCCAGTCTTGGTGATCCTCTTGATGATGTAATTAGCATGGGGCGGGTGCAGCTGCAGTGCTCGCAACAGCAAGGACCCGCCCAGCGACTGAGAGAGGGACAGTAGACCTTTCAGCTTCCCATGGTCGAGAGCCGCAGCGTCGGATGGCTGCAGCGCAACAGCAAGCAATTCCCACACGCGCTTCAATAGTGTCAGAAGCTCTTCACTCCGCTCAGCTTCACCTGTGATGATGGACGCGTTCTTGTCCAGGGTGCTATGGAAGAGGCGATGAAGCTTGCTAACTTGTGTAGAGTTTCCTGAAGGTGCTGTTTTCAAGGCCTGTAAAGCTTGCAGAGCCAAGTTCAAAATGGAAGCGGACTGCGTGAACAGTTCAGAAAATGTGAAAAGAATTTCTAGAAGCCGGTACAAACTCTCAGGTGTGGCACTCACGCTATTCAACAAAGGCTCAAAAGGAGTCCAATAATCCAAGCTCTCATCCACATCACCTTTATTTAACATCAAAGCTAACTTTTCAGAGTACAGTTTGAAATACTTCATATAAACAGCTTTACTGCCTTCTACATCATTGGAAACTTGTCTCAGTAAGAAAGCCACAAAAGAAGGAAATTTTCCTGTTATGAATGGATTGCACTTCATCACGACAGGATGGTTCAAAGCCACTATGCACAGGTCTGTGTTTGAACCCTCTTCTGAGTTGATACACTCATCAAGGGTGAGATGTTGCAGAATATTGATATAGCCACCAATGGCATCGTCTTTTTCAACATCAGCTGTATCAGAGGTATCCACTTGAAAAAAGAGCAATAAAGCTTGGATAAATTTCTGTCTGTTTTCAAAACTTGCAGGAAATGAAGAATTCTCTTTGATTATTGCATTGATAAAGTTGTAATCCTTGGTAAAGAATACATACTCCAGATTTTCAGCGTAGGTCTTTCCTTTACTCACCAACTGACTATCATTAGGTTTTTGACCTAACCAGCAGCGGCAGCACCTCGCAAGCGAATCCGATATTTTCAAATCAGTGTCTGTCAACAGGTACTGCGCCAGAACCTGAGGGTCAGGCAGTTGCCGAATGTACTGCTCAATCACACGGTAGAAATAATCCATAAGCGACGCGCTGTTGTCTTTAGCCAGCAACTCCAAGTTTCCGAGAATGAGTCGAGAGAAGGAGAGTGGTATGTTTGCAGAGCCTATGTCGGTGCTGTCCTCTATGCGCGACTCGACAGGGACCATTGTGGTCGACGTCACTGGCGACTCAAACGCCTGCTCAACAGCCGTGTTTCTTGTAATTACTACCACCTGGTCAGAGTAACGCTCCAACGACGCAATGGTGGTTACAATCGACTGGCACAAGAAATCTACACACGCTTCGTCACGGCCTACAAGAGCTTCAAGCCAGCACCGAATGTTAGCTTCACTATGATGAGAAAACCCATAATTTACTAGAGTCTTCTCAATGTGATCGACAAGATGCTGCAAAATATTTTCCTGCTTGGAATTGTCTCTATGTTCACCATCAGTTTTCATCCCATCCAAATAAAGAGAGAGCAGAAGCTTGAATGTATCTAAAAGATCTTGTTGCATCAATTCATCCCTCGCCTGGGTGAGCACATCAAACTTACTCTGCAAGGTGTTGATGAGATGGAGACAGGCTATGAGAAGTTGCAGTTTGTCGTCATCTTTAAGATGTGTCATTTGGATGGTTTCTGTCAGAAGGTGGTCAGGTTTGACAATGCTGTTAAGGTCGGGGGAAGGCAAGAAGCGGGCGTAGAGCGACAATGACTTCACAACAAGGAGCTGATTCTCCGCATCACTTGCAGTTGGGTCCTCGCCCTGGTTCACGGATGACCAAACGCACATTATTTCATCAATACTTGTCACAGCCTTCTGCAGAAAACCTTGCACGGTCTTCTCAATTACGTTGGCCTTCGTGAGGTACGAGCTTCCTAAAAGCCCCTTAATAACCTTTTCTGCTGTTGCAAGAATTCTTTCCAAAAGTTGAAGCCCACACACTTTCAAGCTCTGATCATTCGAGTGGTGACTTATTATAGAATGGACGTAACTCCCGCTGAGAGGAACCGGGAGCACGAATTTCAAAATGAACTCCGGGTCCCTTTCAATGACATAGGGAACATCCACTTTACTGAGGATATCTATGTATACTTGAATAAGTGACTTGAAGTACTTGTTACTAGCAACATCAAAAGAACTCTTAATGGCCAGAGCATAAGTTGACATAATGTCAGGACAGGCCACCAGGGTTGAACTCACAACATCTCGATAAGCAGGGTCTACAAACGCGAACACTGTCAAGTTAGAAATGATCTTCAGTGCATAACCATTATTGGGCATATGATCGTCGGTGCCAAAGAATGCAATACCAAACTTGTACGAAGAGCACAGAGGCCGCAAAAACTTGGTCAAGGCTTCGGTGATGCTTTGTTTGGCTTGTTCCAACTCTTCGGGATCTTCAGGCACGTTCTTCTGAAGTTTTTGTTTATTTTCCCCATGCAAGTGTGGCCAGCGATGAAGTGCAACAATGGGCTCCATGGTGATACCGTTGAAGAGCTGCACTTTCATCTGCTTATCCACAAGGTTATTGAAGAGGACCTTCTCTCGCAGTTTGGTGAGTATACTCACAATCAACTCCGGCGAGTCTTCATGCAGACTCTGATATAGCAACGTCAATGCACCTGATCAAGAAGATCAACAATATAATGATAACAATAATTAAATATATTGCATCAACACCCACACTGCAGCCTAATACTAAAACAACACAAACGACTAATTAAATTGATCACGCTTCATTTCGCAACAATTGCTGGCATCAAATAAGCTACCTGAAAAACATTAAATTAATGACAGTTCCAGTTTAGAAGGACGACAATTCACACCGTATTTCGAGGACCAGCGGTAGCTTTGGTCATTACAGCAGCACAGCGACAGTGTTTCCAGCCATCAACACGCGCAGGCATGTAAAATTTCCATTGCCATGTTTCCTTGTGCTATAAATCAATTTATACAGCAGACACTGTTTGTTAAGAGAATTTGCATTGCTCGTTAACAAAATTTACAAGTAAAAAATGAAGCAGGCAGAGGTGTACAACTGGTGCTGCATGAAGGCACAGGTTTTTGCTAGCAACGGCGATGCGCTCAAATACATCGTTTCAATAACCTATTATCTTCAATTGGATTGAGAGGCGAGCTAATTTGTCCTCCAATGTGCGTTCAAACTTGAAAAAAATAGATACTTCAAAATATAACAACATGTCTTCTATGAGATAACTATTACTAATAAGTAGAAAAGGTATATTAATTTAATAATATGTTATGACCACCTCTTAGCAACATTACCTGATCGCAGGAACTGCTCAAAAATAGCCTTATTGTCATGCATCTCAAAAATGGCAGTATACAGGTAGCAGCACCACGTCCGCGGGTCGAGGAGAGGGTTGCTTTCTCTCCTGTTGATGACCAGACCAATGAGCGTCCAGTCGAGAGAGCTCACCACCTCCGCAGCACTTGCCTCGCTCACCAGGACTCCGGCTGGGGGCGCAATACAGACAATCTTACCATTGGGGAAATTTAGGGTAGATTGGTGCATGGCAGGACATACAAATCAGATGTACAGGCTACAGTTGTTTGCATTTGAGAGATAAGTACAAAGAGTAGGGATATAGAACTCTTTGCAAAGGTTATATGAACATTTGGTAAATATTTACAACAGTAAGTGCAACAATATCTGCACTTCAATCAGAATAACATGGCGCGATCTTGTCAGTGGAAGCAAAAGCGAAAACCATGTTATTTTCCCTCTATCATTATAATTATTGGGGAAAACATTGCTTTGATGAAAGGGTATGTCATTTGTAAAAAAAATTGCTATCAGTAGCTACCAATTACTATTCAGCATAACTGTTATTAAATGATGAGTTGTAAACTATGATAGCTTCAAAATTGCAGGAGATACTAATAAGAAAAAAACAATCAAATTTGACAAAAAATGTGATTTTTTTTCAGTAGATCACAGTAGCTAATGATCAAGAGCATTCAAATGGTGTATTGCATGGCATGATAGCATGGCATGATAGCTTCCAATATTATAACATTTTTTTACATTTAATTGTAGTAGCTTCTCAGAGATACCTTTCCGATGCAGTTTAGCACATAATAATAGCTTTAAAATTGCACAGGGAGACCCTGCTTTCATATTTTTTTAATAAATCAATAAATACATCTAGCTACATAGAATTTAAAACAAATTCAAAATAGTTAAGTAGCTCCGCAAGAGCTGGTAAATAATACATAGCATGGCATACAAACTTCATATTTTACACTGAAGGAGTTACAATTCTTGTCTGAGCAATTCAAAAGATGAAGGAACACTCTTTTGGAATCAAGGTGTGAAACCCTTTTGAATGAGATACAACATTGTTCTGTTGAAAACACTGTGGACTGTATAAAAAAAAACATATCTTTCTGCTAACAATGCATGATATAAATAACTTCTTTTTCAAAAAGCATTCATTCCTAAGATACAGAATCATTGTGAGCAATAATAATACACAACAACAGGGAAAAAATTATGTTCATCTATTATGGGATTTTAGCTACTGTTCCAAAAATGTATTGACCAAAATAAAGATTAACCAAACTCTGCAGGTAGTGATATATCAAACTTCAAGAAAAATTAAACTTGCTTAGTTCTGTCTTGACTGGGGCTGTGCAATCATTTAGGATTAGATTAGAGTGACAAAGTCTTTAAGGAGAACTGGAGTTTGATTAAAGTTTTGAGAACATAAATAGAAACTGCTGGGATAAATTACCAGTGAGGCAGCGAAGAGTGGGTACAACGCTAGCGGCAGTGTTGCGGCCTTGAAGAGTTTTAGTGATGGCGGGGCCATGCTTTTGAAGGAGGGTTTGTGTTATCTCTTGGGCACAGGAGGTCAGGTGGGCCTTGTCACCAGCAATACTGCCATCTGGTTTGCCAATCTCACTCGCAAGTCTTCAGGAAGGCACATGGAAATGAGAAAATTGACATATGGTAGTGAATGATATTACAAAAAATTGATGCTAAGATTCAAATGGTATTTAACTACAAATGATTAGGTGTTTTGTTATTGGAGCCAACAGTTAAAAATATTTGTCATTGATATGGCCAGGAAAAAAATATGATTAACTAGAAGCAGAACAAACTTCCTGCAAACAAACAATAGTTACCTACTAGATTAGTAAAATAGAGTTGGTTGAGCAAATAGCTAATAATCTGTGAAAAACATGTCAAGGGACAATTGCACAATTATAAAGACCACTCAACATGTTTAATGCAATGATCAGCTAGATAGCAATTTCTTTATATGAAAAGTGCATCAGAACATAGCTAGCTACGAAGTACAATGTTGAAGTGGTAGAAATCTCAGGATGGTTCAGGATGCAATTATATAGGATCGTCTGTAAGAGGATTAAAATAAATAATCTCATCAAGTAGGTTATCTGACCCCAGTTATTCATGGGGCTCAGCACAATGTGAATGAGTGGGAGCGTAGCTGCTCATTCAAGCCCAGCACAACTTCAATGAATGGGTACTTAGTGGCTTATTGAGCATAACCATACCTAAATCCATGAATGAGTGCTGAGCTGCTTATTGGGCCAGCATGGCTTCAGTGAGCAGGTACATAGCTACATATAGTTCCCAGCACTACTTCAATGAGTGGGTGCAGAGCTGCTTGTTGGGCCAGCACTTCTTCAATGAGCGGGCGAGTGAATAGCTACGTATTGGGTCTAGCACTGCTTTAATGCCACTAGGAATGCATTGTAGCAACACATTTCTCCATCAAGCCCCTAGCCAGCTCTTGATTAACTACATCCAAGTAAATTTTTTCAACAAAGCTGAGCTTCAAGAAGGCTTCAACTTACATGAGAAGAACATTGCCAAGAGCAGTGAAGACATGTTGCAGATCTTTCACTCTAATTCCCTCTCGGTCAAGCAGTTCCAAAAGGATCTCACACTTAGGAGAGAGTTCTAGCAGTTCAATCAAAAGGGTTGCTTTGTCCTCCACAGAATCCCAATAGGTGTTGAAGATGGCTAGCTCTGAAATGATACAATACAAGATGATACTTAGAGCCAAGCTAAAAAAATTGAAATGGCTTATGTCAGCTAAACACCGATTGATAAATCGCAGCTGTATGCAAGTGCAGATAAACCGGCAAGCTTGATTGATGACTCAAAGGAAAGAATTATCAAACTGCTCACTATGCACACAGGAATAGACTTAACCTGCGCACGCGTGCCCACATACAGGCACGTGTGCCCGCGTACAGGCACGCGTGCCCGCGTACAGGCACGCGTGCCCGCGTACCCACAAACAGGCACACGTGCCTGTGTACAGGCACGAGTGCATGCGTACAGGCACGTGTGCCCACATACAGGCGCGCGTGCCTACGTACAGGCACGCGTGACTGCGTACAGTCACGTGTGCTCGCGTACAGGCACGTGCGCCCGCGTACAGGCCCGTGAGCCCGCGTATAGGCCCGTGAGCCCGCGTATAGGCCCGTGAGCCCGCGTATAGGCACGTGAGCCCGCGTGCCCACATACAGGCATGCGTGCCTGCGTACAGGCACGTGAGCCCGCGTACAGGCACGCGTGCCCGCGTACAGGCA
>SDVV010029744.1:0-11767 GCA_016164225.1 Gammarus roeselii | reverse complement strand
GCAGCGTCAAAATCAACGATTCACAACCATTCTCCACTCACGCCTGTTCATTGCACGCTCTCTCGCCACCTCCACATTCATGTCTCTTCTTCCCAACGTCTGCTTCACACCATCCATCCACCCAAACTTCGGTCTACCTCTAGGCCTGCGACCACTCGCCTCCGCATTCATCACCCTTTTCCCCAATCTCCCTTCATCCATCCTCTCCATGTGCCCGAACCATCTCAGAACACGCGAATCCACTCTGTCTTACAAATTCTTCACCATCCCTGTTCTGATTCGAACCACGTCGTTGTTGGTGATCCGGTCTCTCAGCGTTACTCCAGCTATGCTCCTCAAACATTTCGTCTCGAAAACATTCAACCTTCTTCTCTCCTCTGCTCTCACCCCCCAAGTCTCAGCTCCGTAGTGCACAGTTGGGACAACAACGCCCTCATACAGCCCTCTCTTTGTTTCCTTCCCCAACGTCCTACAGCTCATTACACTCTTTAGTGCACCAAACACTTTACATCCCTCCTTCACTCGCGCCTTCACTTCAGTTTCTACTAGTTTAGTTTTATCCACATAGGAGCCCAGATACTTAAAACACTGAACTTCCTCCATGAGCTCTCCATTTAGGGTGACACTATTTTTTCTCGCATCGACAGTCCTCGAGCATTTCATTACTTTACTCTTACCGACGTTCACTCTAGGCTTCCTCCTCTCACACACTCTACCAAACTCAGACACTAACCTACATAGCTTCTCCTCGAATTCGAAACCAGGGCCGTATCTTCAGCAAATAGCAACTGGTTTAACTGCCAACTCCACCCATCCGCTTCCAACAGTTCCAAGCCACGACCCAGCACACTCGCGTTCACCTCCCTGACCACTCCATCCATAAAGAGGTTGAACAGCCAGGGAGACATCACGCAGCCCTGTCTCAGTCCCACTTTCACTGTGAACCAATCACTCACCTTGCTCCCCACTCTGACACATGCTCGGCTGTCAGCATAGAAACTCTGCACCGCTTTCAACAGATGTCCGCCTACTCCATACAAACGCATCACCCTCGACAGCACTTCCCTGTCAATCCTGTCGTATGCCTTTTCCAGATCCATGAAGGCCCAGAACACATCCTTTACTTTGGCAAGGTACTTTTCACAGACCTGTCCCACTGCAAAAATCTGATCGGGACACTCTCTACCACTCCTAAAGCCACACTGTTCCTCTCCAATTGCTCAGTCCGTATAGTCTCTAATCCTTTTGATCAGCACTCTCCCGTACAACTTACCAACCACACATAACAGACTGATACCTCTCGAGTTGCAGCATTATTTTTCATCTCCTTTGCCCTTATATAGCGGAACAATGCAGGCACTGCGCCACTCACTCGGTACCACGCCTGCCACAAAACACAAGTTCAGTAACTTCACCAACCATTGAAACAATAGTCAAGAAAACAAATATTTTTAAATAAATCTATAGTTGAATTGATACTTTGTCGAGGAACCTGCAATACAAAAAAAAATGTTTTTTCTTTAGTTTCCTTGAAGGATGACGCACTTCAAGGCGAGAGTCAGAGTGACATCTCCTAGGAAGAGTTGCTCGTGGCAACTCCTGGGCTTAGTCAAGAGAAACACGAGTTTTATAAATTTTGAAAAACGGGTATTATTGCAAGTTTTTGTCCAAGAATGGCACGCGTACTAAAATTTGAAATTATGTTCAATCGAGTTTAGTCAAAGGAAGTAAAAGTTTTTACATTTCTGATAAATTATCGCAAGATTTACTCAAAAAGCAGAAATTATTTGTATTTGTTTCAAGTTTTGAAATTGGCTCGAAAATTGAGTTACTAGTAAAAAATCAGAGGTATATTTTTTTTGGATGAACAGTTATCGCAAATTTTAGTCCAAAAAAGCAAAACACGGATTTAAATTTTGAAATGGGATCGAATGACGAAGTAGGCAAGCGTCGCTCAGCACCATGCTGCAACAGGTCTTTCCCGGATCTGTGCTACAGGAGAGAGAGAAGATGGTTAGTTCATCCACACTGTACAGAAGAAGTTTGGAGGTGAGATGCTGGACGGGTATCTCATGAAGTGCATCTAACATTTATTTCAAATAGAGATGCCAGAAGTACCTCTCCAGAATAAAGTGCATATTTATATCAGCGAAGATGCCTGAGGGGCCTTATATCTTTCAAGTGGAGATGCTTCGCTATTATTTATTGTCAATATCAATATTTTCCTTGATTCTTTTCCCCTTCTGACACTAAGGGAAGAAGAGATGAAAAAGAGAGTAGCATCCTGGCGACAGTGCCCTTCCATAGGAAGGTACTCACTGATTCAACAAATGGATGTTATCCCCATTTCTCTCTTCCTTTTTTCTTCCACGGGGAGGGTAGAAAAGTAAAGAGAAAAATACCATGGAGGTCAGCAAGGTCCCTCCGTAGGAAGATACTCATTGCACTAACAACGGATGATATTTGTCGAATCTACGTCGTACCATAGAGTTGAGCAAATTTTCCTCCTGGTGCGGGTTTGATTTTCGCATTGCATGGGGTGTGGGGGTGAGCTGCCGTTGAGGCTCATTGGTAAGCGTCGCTGGGTCGCCGGTAGACTTCACCCGCACAAGTTTGTCGAATCTACGTCGTACCGTAGAGTTGAGCAGCGCTCTCCTCCTGGTGCAATTTGATTTTCATATAGCATGGGGTGTATGGGCAAGTCGTTGCTGCGGATCATCGGCAAGCGCCGCTTACCCGCATCCATCTATATTTCCCCTATATTCTTCTTCCTTTTCTCTCCCGCAGGGAGGGTAGAAAGGGAAAATAAAGTACCATCGTGTCGGCAAGGTCTTTCCATAGGAAAACACTTATTGCCTAAACAATGGATGATATCTGTCGAATCTACGTCGTACCATTGAATTGAGAAAAGCTCTCGTCCTGGTGCCGGTTCGATTTTCGCATATCATGGGGTGTGGGGGTGAGTCACAGGCAGACTTCACCCACACTAATTCACAATTGCTGTCTATCTCTCCCCAGTTTTCTCCTTCTTTCCTCTCCCACAGGGAGGGAAGAAAAGTAAAAAAATAAAAATGTCATCGTGTTGGCAAGATTCCTCCGTAGGAAGATATTCGGTGCCCTCAGCAATGGATGATACTCGTCGAATCTAGGCCGTATCACAGAGTTGAGCAGGAGCTCTCCTCTTGGTGCGAGTTCGATTTTCGTATATCATGGGATGTGGTGGTGAATGCTGTCACCGTACCACATAAGAGTAATAGAAATTAGGAGTAAAAATATATGGTATCCCTTCAAGTCTTCACCGCCGCATCGAGTTGAGCAAGCTCTCCTCTTAGGCGGTGTCGATTTTAAAGATAACATTGTCCCTCATCTGCTTACCACACTTGGGAGACAGCAGATAGCCTCGCAGGCTAGCGGAATGGGTGATTGCGAGTACCGTTAAGGGCTCACACCAGTGTCAGTGGCCCTGGCGAGGGTGTAGGGGTGGATGCGAGTCGCCGTAACACCTCTCACCCGGTGAATTCCTATACGTATGATCGTTACCGAGATATTATCAGTCTATCTGTACTTGCAATGTTAATGGCAGAAAGCGCCCGTTCCGATATGGAGTTTTTCAGTAGCTTGAGTTGGTTAGCAATAGAAATCATAACACTATTACTGATAATGAAATTAAGAGTAATAATTAACAACTACTACTACCAGCGACATGCTATCATTGTTACTAATAATGAATTTATTAGTATTAATAGCTTGAATTGTGAAGAGAGCCGTGGCATGCTCCTTCCCTATATCCCTGCAATTATAGTCTCGACAGCTCTTGGGAGAGTCGTGTCATTTTCAGGTCAACCGAGTCACGTAGCCCAGTGCTTGTCAAGCGCGTTTTTGAAGGCATTCATGGATTCACAGCCAACCCATGAGATTGCGATCGAGAAAAGGGCTGCGATATAGTCGTAGTGGAACGTTTTGAAGGTATTTGAAGGTTTCAATGAGCTGGCCTCCTCAGCCTTCGTTGCTTGAGGGTGATGAGGCCAAGCTCTTTAAGCCTATCCTCGTAGCTGTGGTGGCGTAGCTGCGGGATGAGCTTAGTAGCACGATGCTGGATTCGTTCCAGTTTGGCTATGTCCCCCCTCATGTGTGGAGACCAGAATTGGACTGCTTGCTCGAGGTGGGGACGGACGAGGGACCTGTACAACGGCAATACAATGTCCTTCATTTTGCAAAGGAAGTTACGGGAGATGTAGTCAAGGTTATGATTAGCTATCTTGTAACTTTCTTCGACCTGCGCACCCCATTTTAAATCTTTCGAGACTTGGACGCCCAAATCTCTCTGCTTGGTCAACAGTTGCCATCGTGTGGTTGAAGTTGGCATTGCAACACCCCATATGCATACCTGTATATTTTGCAACATTGAAGGGCATCTGCCACGCTTCAGAACATTGGACGAGTTTTTCGAGATCTCGTTGAATCTCAACTCTGTCTCCCTCCCTCCATGCTGCATGGCAGAGCTCCGTGTCGTCGGCAAATTTCGACACCTTGGACAGAAGCCCCGCATCCATAGCATTTACATAGATGAGGAAGAGGATAGGACCTAGGACACTGCCATTGGGCACCCCAGAGGTAACAGGGGCTCACTCAGGAAAAGCCTGGCCGATGCTGACTCTTTGCTTGCGTCCTGTTAGCCAGGCGCGCAGCCAGCGAAGTACGTTGCCACCAATGCCGAGCTCAGAGACTTTGTGTAACAGTCTCCTGTGCGGCACCTTGTCGAAGGCTTTTTAGAAGTCTAGGTAGATGACATCCGCTGCCTTACGGCGGTTGTACACGTTGATCACCTCATTGAAAGAGTCCAGCAGATTCTTCATAATACTCTTCTTTCGGCGGAAGCAGTGTTGAGTGTCGTGAATGAGTCCGTTGTCTTCCAGGTGATCGACGAGATGATTTCGTATCAATCGCTCGCTGGTTTTGCGCACGATCGACGTCAAACTGATCGGTCGATAGTTGCTGGGCGATTGTCCGTCACCTTTCTTGAAGATTGCAGTAACGTTAGCAGCTCTCCAGTCTTCGGGGACCACGCCACTTGTCGTCGATAAGTTGAAAATATGGGTCAGGGAATCCGCAAATTGTTCTCGAATTTCCTTAAGAACTCTTGGGTTGTGTCCATAGGGACCAATCGATTTGTAAATGTCTAGTCCCTCAAGTTGTTTGACAACTTCTTCTCTCGTGAACACATTGTCGTTGAGGCTGACTTCCCCAGCGTAAACAGTATCTTGTTCGTAGCACGGGCCCTCAACTGTGAACACTGAGCAGAAGAAGCTATTCAGGACACTGACCATGTCCTCAGGTGACGTTCTGAGGACACCATCCTCATCCATTAGCGGACCAACTGAGTCCCTAGCAATTCTACGCTCGTTGACGTAGCGATAGAAATCTTTTAGGTTCTCTTAGGCGTTATCCGCAATGTTTTTTTTTCTTTCGTGCGCTTGGAGGATCGGACAAATCTAGTGGCTATCCAACACGCCAGGCAATGCAGTTCTGCCGCCTCTGCGGTGTTGTCCCTCATTTGTTGCTCATTTAGTTGATCGCAGCGATTTAAGGCTTTTGCAACTACAAAGTTCCACAAAGGGGGCCTGATCCTTTGAGCAGGCTCAATTGTCCTCAAGAGTATACATTGGTCACTGGCCTCGCGAACTCTCTCATTGAGGATGCGTCAGCAAGCGTCCATCGCACCTTCTCTGAGTTGTACGATTAAGTTAAGCGCACTTAGTTGTTCTCTCATCCCCTGGAAGTCTGCTCGCGCGAAATTGTGGGCGGCGTATAGCTCCCAGGAGGGCTGGATGGGGCACTTTGATAGTGAATTCCACCGCGTTGTGGTCAGTACTTCCCAGTTTAATGCCAACTAGGATGTTGCCCACCAAGCGCTCCTCAGTTGACATGACCAGGTCCACTATGTTGTTCCCATGGGTTGGTTCACGAACATGCTGGGTCATGCCATTATCAGCGATAAACTCCGTAAGTTTATTGCCTGGGGCCTGCGAAGTTAGGCTCACCCAGTCAATATAAGTGAGATTGAGGTCGCCGGATGATGATAGTCTCGTGATTATTTGAGACTATTTCTTCCAGCTTTTCATGTAGCTGGGCATCTTGTTCCGCAAGGGTGTCACTGTTGCGGTACACCAATGCCAGCTTCAATGTCGCATGAGGCACTTTGATTTCTGCGTTGAGTATTTCGCAAGAAACTGTGGCGAGCGTTGCTCTAAGAAATGGATGCAGTATCTCCTTTATGTTCAGCACGAACCCGCCCCCGTGGGTTTGTTCACGCTGAACATTTTGTAGCCTGGTGGCATTATCTCTGCTGCCAGGTTTCTACTTTGAATATCGAGCCAAGTCACGCTTATGCCAATGACATCAAACGAGTACAGGGTCGCCAGTCCCTTCAGTTCGGTCATCGCTTCGTCCGGGAATCTGCGAGGGCACGGGGCCCTCTAGGTAGGGTTCCCTGCGGTTAAAACTGGACCTAACTTTAACTTTTTGACATAGTATTTCTTAGTAGTCTGCCAAGTCGGCATTTCCTACATCATTCAGGTGTAGGCCGTCTCTTAGGAAAAGATCGGGCCTCTCCCGAAAGTCATCGATCAAGTTGATGAAGAATACTCCACTGGAATTGCAAATAGTCTCTAGGGCTGTATTTGTATAGGTTAACTTACTATACAGCTCGTCATCATTATTCATTCGGGGCACGATGGATGTGATGGCCACTCGGTTCGTTTTTGCCTTGAAGTTAGAAATCAGCTGCCTATACTTGAATAGCAGATATTCCAACCTTGTCCTACATGGCGGATTATGAGTGTCTCCCGGCTGGAAACTTCAACCTCTCTAAGAGCATCTCTGATCTTCTCAATCGTGGCACCGGGTTTGTAAATAACCCACCTCTTTGTCTTACACCTATGAGCAAATTCAACCGCCTGGAGTCGGACGAACGAGTCACCAAGGACAAATGTCTCAATTTCGTCGTCCAGGTCAGGGAACTTCTCAAAAGTGTTCCGCGTTGGCCTCACTAACGCGGGCCGGTTCTCGATGGTAAACCGGTTCTGGACTTGCTGAAATCCATCCGAATCTACACCGCCCCATCGAGGTTGGGTGCGGTTTCGATCCACGGATGTCTTGGTCCGAGGTATCGGATTAGTCCCGGTTTTCAGTTTCCGGGCAGCCGATGACCTCTTTGCCTGACGGGAAGTAGGTACCATGGGTTTGGGTATAGGGGTGGAAGCGAGTTGCGAGCTAACATCCAACAACGGCAGCCCTGATATGGGCTTAGGGGTGGCAGCGTGGTGCCGTTGCAGACTCTTAGTCAGAGCAAGACCACCAAGACTCCTCCGCGATCAAACTGGGTCCCTTCAGTCAATCCTCTCCCGGGATGCCTCTCTATCCAGCTGTAAAGCATGGACCACCAACTCATTAACTTTTACTAGCTACCTCGTCTGTTCCGCCAGGCCTTTACTGGCCTTTTCCACATCAGAACATAAGTTTTTACTGAGGTCTGCAGCAAAACTCTCTAGATCCCGCTCACTAACAAAGTCCTCATGGACCTTACTAACCTCAGCTCTCACCTTCGCTACGAACTCACAAGTCCTGCCGATCTCCTCTCTTGTCTCCACATACTCACTGGTGACAGTGCGCAGCTGCTACTCGAGGACAAAGACCTTCTCCGCAAGGATCCCGTCCTCTCCAACGTCGTCGTCTCTCCGCCGCAGGCCCTGGAAGGTCACCAGGAGCCCTTAGACGTCGTCCGGGGGAATCTTCTCCATATTTTTCACAGGCGCGGCTTACTACTCACTTAGCTTACTTTTCGCACACGCACTTTTGTTATATTGAATAGATTAGGCCACTAGTTTCAATACTTTGAATTATACTTTAACACTGAACAAAAGTTTTACACTTCACACCCGAAAAGATTAACACGATATGGTCTGTAAAGAGAAACACGATATGGTCAGTTAGTATACGGCACGTAGTAGTAGTAGTAGGCCTGGGACAAGCTAAAGAGTCTATTCTAGCAGTTTTCCAAAGTTGAATTTACAGTACAACTAGTCCAGCCTAAATGAGGTGCCCATCAGTCATGGGCTGCCGGATGCTGAAGGCTCCAACGGAGGTTGTTGCCACCTTGGCGGCAATAGTCCTACCGTCACGTTTTCTTAGTAAGGGGGTGGATTAGTCTCCCAGTGTTTGTTGAGGCGTTTTTAAAATGTGTTGACGTTATTACTGTTAACCACATCACGTGGTAAACTGTTTCGAATTGTTGGTATCTTGATTGGAACGAAGTTCTCGGCCACTCATGCTAGAATTTTTTCAGCTGCAGTTTATGTTCATTATTTCTGTTCCATGGGTTATAATCTCGGTCAAAGAGCCCCTCAGGTCTTGCTCTAGTAAATCCGTTTAATTATTTGAAGGTTTCTATTTACTGATATCAAAATCGTCTGCTTTCAATTGATATCAGTTCATGTTCGTAGAGTCTTTTCAGATAGATGTTTGTCTGAGTTCTCAGTACCGGAATCATTTTTGTGGCTTGGTGCTGGACACGTTCCATTTTGTTGACATCCCCTCGTAGGTGAGGGGACCAAAATTGCCCTGCGAATTCCATTTGAGGCCTGACGGGTGAAGCATATAATGGAAGCACGATGTCCCTGGACTTGTAGTGGAAGTTTCTTTATATAAAGCCTTTCATGTGGCTACCTTCCACTTCTTTTTTCCTCATGAGATCTTTGGTGATTAATATTCCAATATCTCGTAGTTGGTCTACTTCAATTATATGCTGGTCTATCATTAGGTAAGCATAATTTTGATTTGGTGATCCAAAATGCATAACAGTGCATTTTTTAATATTGAAGTTCATTTGCCACTTATCAGACCAGTCACTAGTTCATTAAGATCTCTTTAGAACGCTTAGTGGAAGACACAATAAAATATGTCGTGAATTAGTTACGTGTATAAGGAAAGGTACACAACGGTCTATATCGGTTCGGACGCGTTGCCACGCTGAATAAAACGGTTAAGACACAGAGACGATAGGTCCCGCTGTTTGTAGTGGTTATGACGCGTTGGCCACGTTGGTACCAAATTCAAAAAGGAGGTTTACAAGTGTTTACAAATGTATGAAGACAACAACAGGTCTTCTGGCCCAAACTGGGTTGCCTTATGATAGTAAAAAGGTAAGTTCTGAAGTAGAACGTCTAAGATAGTACCTTGTGTTGGTGTATTTTCTGTTTTAATTGATCAAGAAAGGGAAAGTTTGTTGAAGGAAATAACATTTAACAATGATTCTCGAAATAACTCAAATCAGCACCTGACGATTAGCCACCGACCAGATCAACACCCACGGTGTTGATCTGAGATTGTACATTTTCATTCCCCGAACAGAAATTCAACGAGCAGGTACCAATGCCGGGCACCTTATTTACCGGGCTAGTGCCAGTGCCTGGCATTAATTTAACCGTATGGGAGTCAATGCCGAACACCATTTTTCACGAATATACTGGTGAAAGTGCTATAGATGGGAGCTATTTAGCGGCGATTTTGGCAGAATTTGTCGAGCCGTGACTTAAACGTTTCGATTGTATCGCTGTTCACAACTTCCGCGGGAAATCTGTTCCAATCTTCGACAACCCTATGCGTGAAGAAATTACGCGTGATATCGAGTGTGAAACGCTTGCCAACAATTTTGAATCCATTATTCCTGGTCACTCCGTTTGCATCTAAAGTGAAAAGGCTTGCTCGCTCGATGTTTTCCTTACCCTTCATAATCTTCCACACTTCGATCATGTCACCTCTGACTCTACGTTTCTCTAGTGAATAAAGGTTGAGTTCGCGCAGAACTCTCTTCGCACGATTTATTGCGCAGCGAAGGGATTAGTTTGGTAGCTCTACGTTGGACCTTCTCTAATTTAATAATGTCTTTTGTGAGGTATGGGGACCAGAATTGGACGGAAAACTCAAGGTGCGGTCTAACAAAGGCAGTGTATAACTAGCGAATACTAATTCTGATCTTGTACGAGATTGTGCGGGATATCATGCCTAACATTTTTTGCCTTTTTTTAGCTGCATCGTTACGTTGCTTGGTGCTTTTCAAGTCGTTACTAATTATGACACCTAGATCTCTCTCTTCGGTGACGGGTATCAGTTTGTTTCCGGACATTGAATATTCGTGTTTAGGGTTTTGGTGACCAATGTGCATAACTTTACACTTGTCGATATTGAATTTTATTTGCCACTTTCCTGACAATTCAACAATTTTGTTCAAGTCTGATTGGATCTGCTCGCACTCGATTTTGGTTTGCACTTTTGAGGTAGAGCATTATGTACACATATATGATTCTTAATGTGTACATAACTGTGCAGAATGAGCACATCATAGTGTAGTACCTGAAGCATTCGAGGCTGTCTCTGCCTTACACTCATCCTGCCTCAACCAGTCCAGTACAATTTCTGCAAACAAAGATATATTATCAGTGTTCCCGGTTTATGGTCATCCGTCCTTCTTACAATTACAAAATTATAATAGTTATAGGTTTGAACAGCAAAGGAAAGTATTTAGAGAATTGATTTCAAATCTATTTTGGAAAGCAAAAGTGACTTAATGAAAATGAGTTGTTTATAAAAAAAAACTGTAATTGAAGAGAGTTCAAATCATCACGGATGACCCAAATTCGGCGATGTATGCGTACATGTGTTGCTTTCGAAGTATTATTATTCATCCAAACATAATTTTAATGCCTCACTTAGGATCCCCAAGGTACGAGTGTTCCGAAGCATGCAGTTGCCATGCGCTCTCAAAGACTACCGGAGATACTCGCAGTCACAAAATACAATATCTAGATTCAAGTCAGAGCATCTTGTCCGAAAACTTCCGCCCATAAATTGGACAAAGTAATGGTACAGTGTAAGTAGAAACAGTATATTGGCCAACGCTTCATGGAACACTATTTCCCTTCACGAGCCACTGCACGCAGCTCTGCAACACTCGCTCATTCATTGCACAATGCCACTGCACGCTGCCCTGCGACACTCGCTCATGCTTGGCACCGGGCCACTGCACGCTGCCGTGCGACACTCGCTCATGCTTTGCACCGGGCCACTGCACGCTGCCCTGCGACACTCGCTCATGCTTTGCACCGGGCCACTGCACGCTGCCCTGCAACACTCGCTCATGCCTTGCACCGGGCCACTGCACGCGGCCTTGCGACACTCGCTCATGCGTTGCACCGGGCCACTGCACGCTGTCCTGTGACACTCGCTCATGCTTTGCACCGGGCCACTGCACGCTGCCCTGCGACACTCGCTCATGCCTTGCACCGGGCCACTGCACGCTGCCTTGCGACACTCGCTCATTCCTTGCACAATGCCACTGCACGCTGCCCTGCGACACTCGCTCATGCCTTGCACCGGGCCACTGCACGCAGCACTGCGACATTCATCCATGCTTTGCACCGGGCCACTGCACGCAGCACTGCGACATTCATCCATGCCTTTGCACCGGGCCACTGCACGCTGCCGTGCGACACTCAATCATGCTTTGCACCGGGCCACTGCACGCAGCACTGGGACATTCATCAATGCTTTGCACCGGGCCACTGCACGCAGCACTGCGAAATTCATCCATGCTGTGCACCGGGCCACTGCACGCAGCACTGCGACATTCACCCATGCCTTTGCACCGGGCCACTGCACGCTGCCCTGCGACACTCGCTCATGCTTTGCACCGGGCCACTGCACGCAGCAC